>JAMWEH010000207.1:0-161075 GCA_024721245.1 Mitragyna speciosa
CAACTAACAAAAAAATGAGTACTATCATCGTAAAACTTATCACGTATTTAAATATCAAATAGCTTTAGACTTACACCATCAATTTTTTTAAAATTTCGATCTCAACCACTCTATCTATACTGATGACTGTTGATGATCTTGATTGCCTAAATTCTACGTGTAGCAAGCAGTTGGCGCAAAGGGGATAGTGGTACTCAATTGGAAACTATGAAACCAAATCAAAGAAATGATTCCCCTCAAATTAGTTAGGTAGAGAACCAAGAAAATCTAATTGTATTAACTATATTTGTGAACTCCATGCTTTTGTATTATATTTTCGTATTCTTTCTGTAAGTTAGTAGAAATGAGAATTAAGTTGCCCACTAACTCGCACAACATGCAAAAGATTTCAACGAAGAATTCACTTGAATGATCACCCCCCAGATTTCTTCGTAGCTCTGTTGCAAGCAGATTTATCTGCTATTCGGACTTAGTAAACTTTTTTCTATACAAAAAAAAAAAAAAAAGATTTAGTTTATAGGTATTCAACCAGTGGATTTTAAGTTCTTAAAAATTGACTGTCAAAAAATACAATTTTTTTTCTCAGTTAGATGGTTGATTTTATCTTTTATACAAAACGAAAGGGCCACTTTATAACATTTGTTAAAAAAAACTGAGGGCATATTATGACGATTCTCTCTTAGATTACATATGTATTGTTTTTACTATAATTTTAGAAATTGTCTTTCATATAGTATTTTGAGCTAAATGCATTTTTAAAACATACTTGTAAGCTTTGATAAATGCAATGTGTGAACTGTAATTTGCCAAAAAATAAATGAAATGTTCAGAGTTTAAACTACACAAAATCTATTATATATATATATATATATATATATATATATTTTTTTTTTTACACTATTGACGAATATTTGTAACGCTTTAGCCCAAAAAAATTGAGACCAACAAAATTCACAATATAAGCAAGTTTGAACGTTTGAATTCAGATATTTTATAATTTTTCTACAATTGCAATTAGAAATTATCATTCCCATGTGGTGCACTTTTTTGGGCTAATAAAAGTCTGAAAAATATTGTAGTAACAAAGAGTTATAAAAAAATTAGTAACTTTTGTAGAAGAGGGATAAGTGTTTATTTATAAACAAAAACTTACTATTTCCCTAGACAGATAAGATAACAAAGAATCACCACAACATTGTCCTAAATTTGCCTGCGTTGTACTCAAATTCCAAGCCATTTGTAAGAAGAAAATGTCAATAGCTAGTTCTATGTTGAATACTCGGTGATGTAATTGATGTTGTGTCACCACTTAATATTTGAATTTTATATTTGTTCACATTATAAATTTAAAAGAAAATTATATCTTTTACTTAAACTTTAATTAGTGAAATACTGGGGAACCTGCTAGGCGACATGGCATGGGTTGAATCTTTTATGTAGATCGGAGGACAAGGACCCATTTGCAGGAGGTAGGACAAGGAAGGATACCAAGGGAGTGGGGTTGGGTTGAGGTAGGGAAGGGAGGAGGAAGGAATTAGGAAAAGAAAAAAAAATTTAAGAAAAGGAAAACAAAAAGGAAAAGAAAAGGCAACAAAGAAAAGAAAAAATAATTATAATTGGGAACTATTTTTCCAAAATAATTAATATCAGAGTTAACTGACACAAATTAAATTAGTATAGAGTTTAAGGGGACAAAACATTTCTATCTCTAGATTTTAAGGGAGTTTAAGTTTATATTTGTTTTTCTCTGTGATAAATAGAAAAGAGAGAATAGGTAATCATTGTACGGAACCCCCTTCAAATTTTCATGGGAATTACTGGATAAAAAGAATATAGCACAATTTATAGAACTAAATATTCGCACCTCCATTTTCTTTCTAACTAAGAACTCATTTTGTATCGTAAGCCTTTACTTTGAATTTCTTTAATATTTCACCATTTCTTACTTTATAATCGGAATAATTTTTCCCATGTGGAAAAAGGAGAGACATAAAACAATTGTAAAATAACTAAAAAATTAAATGGCATACGTTCTTTTCAAATAACTGGACCGCACTAAAAAAGAAGAAAGACATATAAAATTTGTGAGGTAATTCACAGATTTTCTTGTTAATTAACAAAGCGAATGCGAGAAGATATAATCATATATTTATAACATAACTAATCCCTTGTCCCCCAGAATTTTCTTATTGGAGTTCCAATAAAACTTCAAATGCTACAGACTATTCAATATATATTTACACTAAACTTGTGCACAAACTAAGTGTATCAAAACGAGAAACTGCATGGTTATGGATATATTCCAAATAATTATCTTAGTCAAGAAATTATTTAAACTATTTTTTGCCCTAATGTGGTCACAGGTCACAGGGCATGTGTTGTGTACGTTTGTCTTTCATGCGATGGTGTTAAAAATTTTGCATTTGTAACAAAAATCCGATGTATTTGTACTCATCCATTTCTTTTCCCCACATGCCAATTTCTTGTACTGGCCGGAACACTAATATATGTAAGTACACATTAAATGCTGTTGAACAATACACAAGCACACAACTGTACTAATTCATAGCCTCACTAACCAAAATCCATTGACACAAATAGATGAAAATTTTTATATGGACATTGTTTATAGCCTTATGTGTAGCGTTTTTAGAACCAGATCGGCTGGTTCAATCGCGAATCGACTAAGCATAGGTCCAATTCTATACAAAAGCCAATAAATGCCCAAAAGCCATTGTGAACTAGAAAAAATCACGTGAACCGTGAATCGGCAATTTTTTTAATTTTTCAAAATTTTGACCAAAAAATCAAATTTAGCACAGAGAGAGAGAGAGAGAGAGAGAGAGAGAGAGAGAGAGAGAGAGAGAGAGAGAGAGAACCTAACATTACATAACACAAAACCCCTCCAGGTGGGGAGTGAAACCGATGGGTTATTTCATTCATGACTTTTTCAATTGTTGTCTTGTGTTTCTGTTGATTTAATATTTGAACATCAATTCTAACATTAAAATATGTTCAGTTCCAATTAAAATTGTAAAACAAAGAGATATTAAATTTAAGTAATCTTCTGTTTTTCTTTTTCAACGTACCATGCGTTGAATGCTGGTGAAAATGGCGTCACCTTGATCTAGGAGCGACGGAAGGCATCGGAGGCTCTGATGTTTTGCAATTCTCCGGCGATTTTGGATTGGCATTTGGTTTTCCAGTAGCCGAAAGACTCGACCTGAAGTGAGACGTGGGAGAGTGCACAAGCTTGTTTTTTGGGTTTACTTAGGCCTGGAACTGACCAATTACATTTGCAATGCTACCAGCTAGCTGGATTTGGATTTTGGAATTGGAGTCCAGATGTGATCATTATTGTTCACTTGGCATTGAAATTTGTAGGCATATTTGGGTTTGGCCTTACAACAATGGTCACGAACCCAAAATTGGTCTTGGGCTAGTGGGCTAGCGGGATCTAATTTCTTCATTACTTCTAATCATAAATTAATTAGTTGAAATATTAATTTGCAATATGTGTGAAGCGGCTAAAACAATCTGTAGGCATGTTTGGCATTAGAATGAGGTAACTTTACCTCTTTCATAATTAATTCGATAAAAAAAATAAGCACTAATTTTCAAGAAAAATTTAACTGCTAGTGGTACCGTTCTACATGACCAATGCATGATTATGCTTTTCTTTATTTTATTTTATTTTATTTTTATGATTAAGCGTAACAAGCACCAGTAAAAAAACTAATTAGTAAGATATTTTATTTTATATTGACCATACAATTAAGTGGTACAAAAAAGTAAAAATGCTGTTGGTTGTTGACTTAGTAGCACTAGTTACCTTCCAAATTAATAAGCTGACGTCAAATTGCCCACCGTCAATTGGTTCTTAGTAGAGTCATTTATTGCCCATGGATTGCAAGAAATTCTTGCATGCTTATTACACATCAAGTGTGATGACATATATGATTTTTCAAGTTTCAAATATGATTTTTAAGAATTTTTCAAATGCAATTGTAGGAGAAAAGTTTGAACCACTGGTGCCACTGGTCTAACCATAAACCACTCCTCCTTCGATTCACTGGGAGGTCCGATTCTGAAAATATTACATACATGTAGATCTTAGTGGTATAAAAACACTTATATAAATATTTTGACATCATTTTCTTTTATGAACATATATTACTATAATTATATAATAGTTTTTTAAATTAAAATATTTATAAGTAAAACTGTGAACCAATTTGTATAAAAATCTTCTCGACCCTAGTTTTTCCCTACAAGAGAAAACGAATTCATAGCATCGGTTTCCCATATGAATTATGAGATAATTACACAAACCTCCCTTGAGGTTTATGACAATTACACTCAGTTCCCTCCAAGTTTGAATAATTACACTTACCTCCCTTGGTGATATAAAATGACTACACTAACCTTCTCTTTATACTAAATTCACATGTCAACATAATTGTTAAAAGTAAAAAGGAAAACCAAAAAAAAAAAAAAAAACAACTTTCAGAATTTTTAACCTACCTCCACCTTTATTTAGCTTTATCCATTTTTTGTTTCTCTCTCTCTCTCTCTCTCTCTCTCTCTCTCTCTCTCTCTCTCTCTCTCTCTCTCTCTCTCTCTCTCTCTCTCTCTCTCTCTCCATCTACTTTTTTTTTTTTGGCTTTTGCCTCCACTTCCACGGCCTCCCTCCACTCCCCCTTTTCTCTCTGTCTCTTGGAAATACTAATCCTTGATTCTCAACACTTAAATTCAAGTATAGAATCTTATTTATTTATTTATTGTTGTTTTAATTTGGTATCCATGGTTATTATTCTTTTTTACTTTTGCTGATTTTGGTTCAATTCTATAATAAAGAAGGAGAGGGAAAGAGGAGTTATTAATGGATGTGGAGTGATAGGAATGAAGGGAATTTGGTAGTGGGATGTTGTTGGAGGTGGCTATGGCCAACAATGTAGTGCCAGGTGGTGATAGAGGTTGAAGGTATTGTTTATAGTGAATGAATAAGGCCTTGGGGATGTAGGGTCTTGGTTAGTTTTTCCTAGCAAAAATGAAGAAATGTGGATAAAATAGGAATATTTTAATTATTTAGTTTTTATTGATTATGGACTATTTTAATTTGATACCCATGTTTAATAAATTTTTATTTTGGCTAATTTTGGTTCAATTCTACAGCAAAGAAAACGCTATAATTTGCAAATTGATTGTTGATAGGAAACTTGGAAAAAAGGATGGTAATTATGATTTATTGTTACATTTTGTATTTTATACTTTTGACAAATATGTTGGAGATGAATGTTGCTAATGATTTATCTCCACTAGTAGAGGAAATGCATGTCGGGACAGAAGTGAAAAAAGTGATTCAGCAAATAAGTTGAGAGTTTGAGCAAGAAATTGTGAATATCCTTTATGTTGGCTCCTAGTGGGATGGTTTGGAGAATTGGACGTGAAAAATTATAGCCATTATTTGTAGATATTAGAAGTAGAAGATGAAATTGTGGTTAAGGGTAAGGTGGCTTAGTTTGGGCAATAAATAGAAGATTAATAGTAGGATTGAATGATAGGGTTTTGATAGAAAATTTTAGATAGAAAATTTAATTATTTGTCTTAACAAATAGACCAGGGGTATTTTAGGATAATAATGTGATGACATAAGCAAATGTTACTCCAAAAAGTCAAATAGGGGAGGTAGGTGTAATTTTACAAACTATAGGGGATCTGAGTGTAATTAGTCAGATACCTTGAGGGAGGTTGGTGTAATTATCCCATGAATTATTTGGTAGGGACACTAAATGACTGTGCACATGTGGAGAGAGATTGATTTAAGAAAACCACAAAAGCTTTAGTCAATTAATGTAAAGTCTTCATCTGTCAAGTCGCCAGCCCAATCAGTCCTTTTTTTTTTTTTTTTTCTGGACAAACCTAGGGGTAAGGGAAAAGGGAGAAGGGGACTTAATGTACAACGTCACATTATTCAGATAATTGTTGATTAAAGAAGAGGTCATATGTCCTAATGATCGCACTTACACATTTTTAACCCACTAATGTGGAAACTTGTTTTTTTGACAAACCCAAAATGGTCAGAAAATAGGGGAGGAAAATATTTAGATGAATCTAAAAATTTATGGACTCGTAGATTCAACGACTTAGATTAAGTCACAATGGTTGAGGAGGACTCCCTGAACTCTTGTGATTTAATCTAAATCATTGGGTTTACAGGTGAAACCTGTGGACCGAGTCTATTTAAATATTTTCTAAGAGGGGAAGGGTACTTAAGGCCCAATCAGTCTTCTATACTATAAATTTCTCTGGTTCAGTTTCAACGTTCTAATCAAGTTAGCAACATAGATGAACTCTACTTTTTCAGCAATAAAGTAACTCCGAGTGGAATTTGACCATCCCATCATAAAAGCAACCTGGTGCAGACTTTTCTAATGGTATTATTTATTAGGGTTAATAACACTTTACCCTTTAAAGGTATGAGTAGTCATACTCTATTCCACTAGCCTATAAATAATATATATATATGTATATATGTATATATATATACTTTGCCCCCTTTATATATTTTATTTAATTTTGACCTACTTATATGAATTTTTCTCTTTCCAAATTAACCTGACATATTACTAAATTAATTTTAGTTTTATGAGTTTCTAGTGATTAACTATTCTATTAGTTTCTTTCAACCTTATATATTTATGATACTTTGTAGAAAAGAGAAACTCATAAAACTAAAGTTTAGGAATAGGTAAGGTTAATTTAGGAAAGAGAAAAATTCATATGAGTAGTCAAAGTCAAAAAGGACAAGGTAGACAAAATGCATGTATTTAAAGGTTAGAAAATCAAAGTGTGACTGCCTCATACCTTTAAGGGATAAAATGCTATTAACCCTATTTATTATGAGATATGCGGTACATCTAAATAAACACAATCAACAACATAATTTTATGCTACTAGTAGCCTTAGAATTGAGAACACGAAACTTATTGAAAGCAACCACGTAAAACATCGCATCCCTATTGCAATAAAAGTAAAATATAGGATTGTAAAAGTAAAATAGATTGATTGGATGTAAATGTAAAATGGATTGATTGGACATTTCTTCAGGCTATGAATACGTGTTTATTAGATTTTTTTTTAGTTTTGCTACAATTGCTATCAGAAATTAGCATGTCAGGTACAAATTTTTCTTGGAAAATAATTATGAAAAATGCTGTAGTTATGAAAAATTACCAAAAGAATAATTATTTTTATGTAATAGTAGTAAGTCTTTTTTGAAACTTGCCAATTTTTTTAAAAGAAAAGAAAACTTACCACTTTTTTACAAATATATGCCATTTTGTCAGTAACTATTGCTTCGTCTAAATGACTGTTTTTTGAGTTATTTTTAAAAAATATTACTGTAGCTATTTTAAAGTTTTTTTTCTCGATAAATATGTTTCTGATATAAAAAGTTAGTTAAAAAATGTGTATGAAACTTTTAAAAAACAAAACAAAACCAACAAAGCTTATGGTAATGAAGAATCACAACAATATTTCTTAAAATTGCCTGCCATGTAGCAAGTCTCTAAAGCATCGGAAAGAAAAAGTGTCATGAGCAAGTTGTGCTAAATATATATTGAATACTCAGTAGGGCAATTGATGTTGCGTTACCTCTCAACATTTTAACTTCATATTCAGTAGGGCAATTGTTGTTTGTGTTACCTCTCAACATTTTTACTTCATATTCAGTAGGGCAAACAATTAATGTTGTGTTACCTTTTCAACATTTGAACTTCATATTCGTCCGCATTATAAATTTAAAAGTAAATCATAGTTTGTACTTAAAGTTTGATTATCGAAAATACTAGGGAACTGAGTAGCAACACGGCATGTGTTGGGTATTATCATGGGAATTACTAGAGAAAGAATATAGCGTAATTTATAGAAATAAATTCCTCATTTCCAGTCTCTCCCTAATCCAGGACTTATATTTTGTCTTTAAGTGTTTACTTTTGAATTTCTTTAGTATTTCACCATTTCTCACTTTATAACTAGAAAAAAATCTTTTCCCATGTGGAAAGAAGAGAAACATAAAACAACTGTAAAATAAATGGAAAAATTAAACAAGCATACGTTCTATTCATATGACTGGATCGCAATTAAGATTTGTGGGGCAATTCACAGATTTCTCATATTAATTAACAAAAAGTTGGGAGAAGATGTAATCAGAGCATTTATGTGATGACTTTCTGGAAAGACGAATTCACTGCATCGTTTGACCATATAAATTATTTGGTAGGGCAACCAAATTGACTAATGGAGATGAGGATAGAAATTAATTTAAGAAAACATCAAAAACTTAAGTAAATTAATGTGAAACTTTTAGAAAAGTCTTTCATGTGTCAAGTCAGCAGTTCTCCCAATCAGTCTTCTATATTGCATTTCACGTTCTATGTATAAATTTACAAGTCTATTTTTAATACAGGTTGGCAAACCTATGACATAGATGAATTTCACTGTTCAACAATGAAATAACTATGAGTGGGAATTTCACCATCACTCATGACATAGGCGACCCCATAACTAATATTTGTTTATCGATTTTCATCTCCTAGGACAACTCTACCATTATAAATATGAACATGGAAGAAATTGTATCTAATCAACTGGCCTAGACATCTATAAGAATACAATGGAAACTCCAAATGAAGAACAATCTCGGACTTTTGCAAACGATGCAATAAGCATTGACATTCCAGAGAAGATTTTGCAAATTGCAGATGGCAAACCAAGTGGAAACCAGAATCTTGAACGTCGAATGCAAAAAGTGCCACCACTATTGAGACTGGACAAGAATTACCAGCAAGACTATGATCCGTTGTGGGTTTCTTTGGGGCCTTATCACCACGGCAAAGAGGAGCTTCAGTCGGCAGAGGACTTCAAACTGACAGCCCTGCAGATGTTCGTTGAAGATAGCGGCCAGGACGCAAGATTTTTCTACTCTCAGGTACTTAAACAAGTCGATTATGCAAGAAGTTGCTATATTGAGGGTTCTACAGAAAAATACTGATGATGCAGCATTCGCACAAATGATGCTTCTTGATGCTTGTTTCATCATATACCTCATATTACAACTTAAAGTATCCAAGAAGAGTTACCTTATTATCCCGCCATCATCTTGGTGGCTTTGTATCTGTAATTGCATATCGTGATCTGCTCATACTCGAAAATCAAATCCCCTTCAGGATTCTTAAGCGTCTGATGTGCTTTGAAACATGGGAAACAAGAAGGCGAAAAGATGCTTTCTGAGTTCTTGACACTAACGGCTTATGGGGAGTGCAAGAGGAAGTGAAATAGCCAGCAGGAGGGACGAAGATCTTCCACTTCATCTTGTGGAAGCTTACTGGCTAATTCTTGTCACTGAGTACTCTAATTCTAAAGACAAACCAACCATACCACAAGGCCCACAATCTATATCTAGCAATGGATCCCAATCTGGCTGTCTCAAACGCATGGGAAATTCTGTAAAATACTGCCATCTTGGCCAGCATATCTCCAATTTGCCATGTTTTCCATGGAGGAAAGGAAAAGACAATGGCTTGAACATAAAAAATTACGTTTACTGGTTTCGCTCAGCCACAGATCTGAAGGCGAAGGGAATTTATTTCAGGCCAAGCACAACTGATTCTTTGATGAGCATCAAGTTCAAATCAGGTTATTTCCATGCACTGCTTGAAGTTCCACCTCTGTTCGTTACATTCCACACCAAAGTTTTCTTCTTGAACCTCATTGCGTATGAATTGTGCCCAAGGTCCATCACTGTCACAACTGTCACAGCATATATTGGGTTTATGAAATCACTCATTGACGACCCGAGAAGATGTGAAAGAGCTGAGAGAACAAAGCATATTGTTCACGACCTTAGGTAGTGATGAAGAAGTGGTAAAGGTTTATAAAGAGATTGACACTTGTGGCGCGAGCAATATCGGCTTTTTCCAAAATGTGAGGGAGGAAATTCAGGCTCACTATAACAACAAGGCAAAGACATGGTTGGCTGAACTCATCTACACTTACTTTAGGAGTCCATGGACTGCCACTGCCTTATTTGCTGCAACTTTCCTCCTTGTCTTGACTTTTCTTCAGACCTATTACACCGTCAGATCTTTTTAATTTCCAGATTTAAATGAAAAATGTAAGCTGCTAGTGAAATTGTTGCAAAAAATAATGTTTCATCAGGGCTACGTACTTTATACAAGGTATCAGAGTTTGGTTGCGTACGTGTTGTACTCTTAAATTTGTATCTTACTTGTTTAGGAAAAGGCAATCTTGTTCATACTTAGCCTTTCTTTTTTTTTTTTCCCCCTTTTTCTTTTACTGTTTTTCTGATTTAAAATATGACTTCAGTAAATGATAGCACATCAAACCAATTAAAAAAAAAACCCATAGAAAATGGAATTGAAATCAGTTTAATGGATTTGGCATCGGATTTATCCATTAATACTGAATTTAAATTGAAATCGAACTGAATGTGATCACTGGGTGTGCTTTATTTTCACTTTTGATTAGTAAGAGATCAAATCAATTTTACTTTAGGATCATTTAAAAAATGTCAAATATTAGTCGTAAAACTTCAATATTTTTTGTTCGAAGGAAAATCACGAAGTTAAAAAATTAGAGACAAGTGTAACGATCCAATAAGTAACTGAATTTCAGAATATAAGAAAAAGGGATAAGGAATAGAATGAAGAATAAGAAAAACAGAAAAAAAAAATGATCAGGGAGAACAAAGTGAGATTTTATTGAGAGAAAAGAGAAAAGATGTTACAATGAGTCTTTACAATGTTCAATGAATTCTTTTCTTCCTACTACAATCTATTTATTCTGTTCATTTGCTAATGTCACTTTATTAACTATCAATTATTCCTTCCAGCTGCTTCCCGCTTTCTTCAACTGCTATTGCAGCTACTATTCTTCTTATTTCCTCTTGAACTATTGTTCATTGTAGTTGCTTCAGTCATTCCACCATGTTCATTACAATACCCTCTCCTTTACACCATCCTTGTTCTCAAGGATGTAGTGAGAAAATTAAAAAAATGTTCTATACCCCTTGCATTAAATCTTTAGCAAGCCAAATGAGAGGAGATTGTAAGTTGATAGAAAACTCACAATCCCAATAATTAAGTGATATATTTCATGTTAGAATATATAAGTGATATTTTAGCATATTTATGTATTATCTTAAATTATAAAAAGTAAACTACATATATAATTTGTATAAACAAAAATTGCGTACATCTAAAGTGGCTAGAGCCTACAATGATACTATATAAAGAGAGGATTGATGAAATCACCATGGCTGCTTTTTTAGTTTTGGCTCCAGCACTTCATAGTTCAACCTCTGCCTTCAATAAAGTTTCATAATGCAAGAATAGGCTTCGACAATAGTACTAATAAAGCAGAAAATTCTAAAGCTACTTCTATTAGAAAAATTAACTTAGTTTCCACTTCGGAGTTGACTTAGATGACACCAATTCTTCCTAGGTTGTTACTGACACTGATATAGTTTTGGGGGCAAACGTTACTAGCTCTAAATTTGAGGTGGGTTTAAGTTTATTTTTGTTTTTCTTTTCGATAGATAAAAAAAAGAGCAATAGGTAATCATTGTTCGGAACTCCCTTCATATTATTATGAAATTTACGGGATTAAGAGAATATAGCGAAATTTGTAGAAATAAATATCCTCAATTCTGTTTTCTCTCTAACCAAGGACTCATCTTGTGCCTTAAGCGTTTACTTTGAATTTCTTTAGTATAATCAGAAGAATGTTTTCCCATGTGGAAAAAAGAGAGACATAAAACAATTGTAAAATAACTGCAAAAAATAAATAAGCATACTTTCTTTTCACATAATTGGATAGCACTAAAAAGAAGAAACTCAAAAAACATTTGTGGGGGCAATTCACCGATTTTCTTATCAATTAACAAAGTGATGCGAGAACATGTAGTCAAATATTTATAACATAATTAATCCCATGTTCCCCAAGGATTTTCTTATAGGAGTCAATAAAACTTCAAATGCACCGACAATTCAATATATATTTACACTAAACTTTCACTAGACTCGTGTACAAACTAGATGTACCAAAACCAGAAACTGCATAATTATGTAAATATTCCAAATAAATCTCTTAAGTCAACAAACTATTAACTATTATTTGGCTTTATGTTGTCACAGGATATATATTTTTGCCATTTTAACAAAATTTGGTGGACAATAATATGATATTATTGAACTCGTCATTGTTTTTCTACATACTAGTTTTTGTACTAGAACAATAATGTAAGGATACATTAAATACTGTTTCAAGATACTCAAACACACAACGTACATAACCTCACTTGCCAATATCACAAATAGATATGTTTTTTTTTTTGACAAGGCAAACAGTTCACACAAATAGATATGTGATAGCTAGTTTTTTTCATATGAAATTATTTGGTAGGGACAATGACTATGGACATGTGGAGAGAAATTGACTTAAGAAAACAACTTAAGCTTTAGTCAATTATACTATAAATTTAAGAAAATAATAAATACTGTAGAAGTCATCATGTGTCAAGTCCCCAATATACCCAATCAGAGTTCTACACTATAAAGTTTCACGTTCCATCTCATCATGAAGGCAACCCATGCAGACTTTTCCGGTGGTCTCATTTACTATGAGTGCTGCGGTACATCTACACAAACCAAATCAACAACATAATTTTATGCTAGGTTTAGCCTGACAACATGAAAATTATTGAAAACCAATAAAGATAACATTGAATCCCTATTGCAATAAAAATATAATATAGTTGTAAAAGTAATTACTGGAAAAAAAAAAACAACAAAAATAATACTATCATGTAAAGATTCTTCATAAATGTATTGCAATTTAACATTAAGAAACAAACAAAACACAAGAAAACTTGTGAAAAATCTCTATAATTAAATCACAAACTTGTTGTAGAGTTTATTATTCGGAAATCTACCCTCGGATTTTCTCCTATTTCCATTGTTTTGTGGCTGTCAAATTTCTAAAGTAAATGAAATTAGAGAGATATATATTGAGTATCCTTATATCGCTGCACCTTTCCTCCTTGTCTTGACTTCTCTTCAAACCTATTATACTATCAGGCCTTCTTAATTTCCAGATTTATATAAAAATGTAAGCTGATGGTGAAATGGTTGCAAAAGATAATGTTCCAACCGGGCTATATATACTGTATATAAGGTGCCAAAGTTTCCTTGTCTTGGATATGTACGACAAGGTATCAAAGTTTCCTTGCAGATTGTACTCTTAAATATGTATCCTACTTATTTGTGGAAAAAAGGAATCTTATTCGTACTTTATTTGTCTTTATTTGTTTTAATTGTTATCTTTTTTGTCTTTATTTTTTTTCCTGATTTAAAGTATGACTTTAGTGGACAATAGAAATTGACCCAATTACTTGGTTTATTTTTTTCATATAAACAAAAAATATAAAAATCGAATTGAAATCATTTAATGGATTTGATCTCTGTTTATCTATTACAGAACAGGGATTAAATGTGAATAGACTATGATTATTGGGTATGCTTATTTATAATTACCGTTATAACAATGAAGTTTCACTGTAATCGTATCCATAACAATTTAGTAGCTTGCTCCACAATCCATAGAAAATGCTTCAAATCTTCGTCCTAAAAAGCCCTATGTCTCTTCTGTCTCACTCTTATATAACTGTCATATATATATATATATATATATATATATATATATTAATTTGTACATGCATTTATCAAAATAATTTAAAAGGTTGTAATTTTTTTTTAAAAAAAATAGTTTGCATTAATACTGATGACTTCTTTTAGACTTTCATTAGAATTAGGAGAGAGTAGAAAGAAGAGTGATGATATACACAAAAGGAATCTAACCTTTTAGTGCTAACCATCAAACTTATCTACTCATTCTAACACTACTACACATAATACTCAGTTAACACTACCATCCAACCTTTAATTAATACTCATGACAGCCAGTGGGACAAAGGAAAAGTACAGCTCTTGAAATAGAGGACAGAAAATACATCATTATCTGCCACCCTATATAAATTGTGTTACTGCTAGTCTGCTATTATTGTGGGCAGATATTGACTCCAGCCGAACAAGTAGAAAAGTCAAAACAAGTCGAGGTTTCCATGGGATGTCACACTAGCTGGCTCAATTAATTCGACGTTGAAACTCTGCTGCAAAGTCTTCGATTTTGATTTTTTGTTGAGAGGACAAAACTTCTTTTCTCGTAGACTAAACCTTCGATGTACGTCTTTCACGTTGCTTAGGTCATTCATGTCATACTAGGGATTTGTAAGGGTCTTTTTGTAATTTGACAAGTACTAAGTTCAAGAAACAAAATATAAAATGAGGAGGGACTTAATTTGCAATTAGAGTAAACGTGATAGTGTCTAAGAAATTAGGGCTTCATTACTCTTTCATTAGCCACCACACTTTCTCTCTCTCAACCCAAATGCTTTCGTCTACTACCTCTCTTTTCTCTATCTAATAAAAGCGGAAGCTTTGATTAGTAAATAGCAAGCAAGAAGAGGAGACCTAGGAGACCTATACCCAAGATAACTTCTTGAATTTCACTCTAATTTTTTGTCCTAGAGCAACATGTAAGTATACATTAAATATTGTTGAATAATACAAAACCACACAATGATACTATCTGTAACCTCACTAGCCAAAATCCATTGTTTCAAATAGATGGAAAATTTTGATTCATGCTCCTACATATGAACCTTATAATATAAAAAAAAGCCATCTAAACATTTTCATATTATTTTTTTCACATTAACATGCATTACCATCATTATATGGCACTGTTTTATATCATAATATTCACACGTAATACAGTGAACACTGTTCATAGAAGAATCTCGTGGACTCTAATTTTTACCTGCATCAGATAACGAATTCATAGTATCGCTTTCCCATATGAATTATTTGGTAAGGACAATGACTATGGACAAGTGGACAGAAATTGATTTAAGAAACCAACAAAATCTTTAGTCAAGGCGACCCATGCAGACTTTTCTAATGGTCTCATTTATTATGAAATAAGATGCTGTACATCTACATAAACCAATCAATAACATAATTTATGGTAGTAGCCTTAGAATTGACAACATGAAAATTATTGAAAGCATTCTAAGATAACATCGAATCCCGATTGCCAAAAAAGTAAAACATAATAGTTGTAATTAAAAGGCTATAAAAAATATTATCATGTGAAGATTCTTAATAATTATAATGAAATTTGACATTAGGAAACCAATAAAACACAAGAACACTTGTGAAAGATCTCTACAATATAATCATAAGCTTGTATGGTTGATTATTGGGAAATCTACCTGGGAATTTCTCTCATTTCCATTGTTTTGTGGCTGTCAAATTTTAAAGTAAATGAAATTATAGAGACATATATTTGAGTATCATTATATTGCTGCGAGTTTCTTCTTGTCTTGACTTTTCTTCAGACCTATCATACCCTCAGGTATCTTAACTGCTAGATTTAAATGAAAGTTGTAAGCTGTTGGTGAAATAGTTGCAAGAGAAAATGTTCCGACAGGGCTATGTATAGCACACAATGTATCAAAGTTCCCTTGTCTTGCATACGTACCACAAGGTATTAAAGTTCCCTGGATGTTTTACTGTTAAATGTGTATCCTATTTATTTGTGGGAATAGCAATCTTATCCATACTTTATTTGTCTTTTTTTTTTATTTGTTAATTTTTTTGTCTTTAATCTTTTTTTTTTTTTTGTGATATAAAGTATGACCTCAGTAAAAAATAGCAAATCAAACCAATTACTTTGTTTATTTTTTCATATAAATAAAAAGTATAAAACAAAACTGAACTCATTTAATGGGTTTGGTCTCATTTTATCCATTAGAGAGGAAATTGAAAGCAAACTGACTATGATTGCTTGGTGTTTTTATTTATGATTACCGTTACAACGATGAAGTTTGACTATAATAGTATCTGTAATAACAATTTAGTAGTTGTTCCACAGTCCACAGAAAATGCATCTTATCAGCAGCCCTAAATGAATTATATTACTACTAGTCTACTGGCCATGTTACATGTGGGCAGAAATTGACTGTAGGAAACAACAAAAAGATTTACATCTAAAGCCAAACATGTGGAAAAGTCAAAACAAGTCGAGGTCTTCGTATGATGTCAGACCAGCTGGTTCAATTCGATGTTGACACTCTGCACCAAGTCTTCGATTTTTATTTATTTATTTTTTGAGAGGACAAAACTTCGCTCTTCCGTTGAGAGGACCAAACTTATGTGTTGTGTTCTACGTTGCTTAGGTCATTCAAGTTGCAAACATTTTGAAGTATATGAGCTTAACATTTTAACGATTGTTAGGTCGTAAAAATGAACGGAAGGTGACCTGATGATCGTATTTTATATAACCATCATTTGAACATGAATATGGAAAAACCTTTTGGAACGTAATGAATATAAGATATTGAAAACTTAAAAATATAATAACACCACCTTCGTTTAGAAAAAATTTTCAAATATTATTGAGAATAATAATTGTGCGAACAGAGTCGTTTTCATCCATCTTTCCATTTATAATCCAGCTACATGTAATATGAGACAACCTTCTAAGAAATTGGATATTCAGGAGACTTCTCTTTCTCGAGGATTCAAATTTGGGGTGTTCTATGCTCCACCTTCTAGATGTTAATATTTTAGATGTTAATATTAGTGGCACAATTACAACTTGATGGTAATAGAAGTTTTTTTGTTCATTCCAAAATAATGTCCATTTTTATAAATATTTATTGCCTTTAAATATTTTATAGACTATAAATTTGAGTGACTCGCATGCTTTCTACTATCATTCAATATTTTAACTATCTAATGTGGAGGACTACTCCACATGTTACCTGTTAACTACTTATACTATTGCTTCTAACTCTTTCTTTTTAAAATCTATGTCAAGACAAACTAAGATATTCATTTTAAAATGGTAGAAATAATGTTTTGCCAAATACTTAGTATTCAACATTCAAAACACAAGTGATTTAGCTCCAAGGAAAAAAACGTAAAGATAATTTGTTAAATACATTTTTTTTTCATTTTCCGAAAATATTATATTCTATTTAGTTTTCTCAAATAATTCTGTGATCCATGAATAATTAATCGAGACTCAGAGAAAAAGAAAACAGATTTCCTGTTCTGGTTCATTCTTAGCTTTTTTCACTTAGCAATCCAAACACTCAAACTTAAGCTAAAAGTCTTGGAATTACCTTGAGAATCAGAATTCTTTAAAGTAGTAATTTTTTTAATAAATAATTGGCACTAAATTCTAATGATAGAACAAGGCTTATACATTTTGAAGGTAAAGTGATATTTAATAAATTCACTTCTGTCTTGAAAATAAATGAAACTATTTATTAATTTATCCCATTTTGGGATTACTGTCTCATGTCCTTCGAAAGAAATATTCTTTTTTTATTTTTCAGGAAAAGGAATATTCATGTCATTGATCATTAGTCCAATTCCTAGGTAAGACTAATAACTCTACGTTAAGAAAATCTCCAAACATGAAATACCATCTCATTGAAATCTCATCATCATATTTGAGACGTACTATGTACTAGATGGTAAAATATATAACTGCGATACAGAACGTGGCAAGTTTTGGTGCTCGATCATGTCTACGTTAGGACATAGGATGGCTCTGTTTCATGGTACCTCATTATTATATAAAAATGGCAATTATCAGTCAATTATAAGATGATGGGGTGGTTGTTGATTTTTGCGTGTCTTTAATTTTTGTTAGAGCAAATAGTAAAAATATTTGCAATAGATAGTTTAAGTTGGACATGATGCACGACAAAATAAGTGATATTTTAACACGTTAGAATAACTTTTGTGTATGATCTTAAATTATTAAAAAAAATACATTTATAATTTGTATAAACAAAAATGACAGATATGCATGATACCATATAAAGAGAGGATCAAAGAAATAAAACACCGTCAATCACCATGGCTGCTTCTTTAGTTTTGGCTCCAGCACCTTCATGTATCGTCAGGCCAAAATCACCATCCATCTTCAGAGGTCAATATCTGTCTTCAAAAAAAGTTTTAGAATGCAAGAATTGGCTTCAGCAATAGTACTAATAAAGCAGAAAATTCTAGTGCTACTTCCATTAGAAAAATTAACTTAGTTTCGAATCGACTCTGTTGATGACACCAATACTTCCTAGGCTGTTACTGACCCTAAATATAGTTTACGGGGACAAATGTTACTAGCTCTAAATTTTAGGTGGGTTTAAGTTTATTTTAGTTTTTCTTTTCGATAAATAAAAAAGAGAGCAATAGTAATCATTGTTTGAAACTTCCTTCGTATTATTATGAAATTTACTAGATTAAAAGAATTTAGCACAATTTATAGAAATAAATACCCTCAATTCCATTTTCTCCGTAACCAAGGACTCATCTTGTGTCTTAAGCATTTACTTTGGATTTCTTTAATATAGTTAGAAGGATGTTTTCCCATGTGGGAAAAATAATAATAAAACAATTGTAAAATAATTGGAAAAAATAAATAAGCGTACTTTCTTTTCATATAACTGGATAGCACTATAAGATTTGGGCAATTTACCGATTTTCTTATCTAGCAAAGCAATGCGAGAAGATGTATTCAAATATTTATAACATAATTAATTAACCCCTTGTTCCCTAGGATTTTCTTATAGGAGTTCCAATAAAACTTCAAATGCTACCGGCTATTCGATATATATTTACACTGAACTTTCAATAGATTGTTTACGAACTAAATGTATCAAAACGAGAAACTGCATAGTTATGGAAATATTCCAAATAAATCTTACAAACCAAAAGTATCAAAATGAGAAACTGCATAGTTATGGAAATATTCCAAATAAATCTCTTAGTCAACTAACTGTTTAAACTATTCTTTGGTTTTATGTTGTCATTGGAGGTGTGGTATATATATTTTTTGAATTTTAACAAAATTTGGTGTACAATAATATGATATTATTGTACTCATCACTGTTTTTCTATATACCAATTTTTGTACTAGAACAATAATATATGTAAGTATAAATTAAATATTGTTTAAAAAAATTCAATCACATAGCATACATAACCTCACTTGCCAAAATCAGGAGTGGCAATTTTTGACACGACTCGAAAACAGGACACGAACCTAACTCGAAAATAGCGAGTTTGGGTTTAAGCCTGGCGGTTCGGACTTGATTGACTCACGAAGAGTCGACCCACGAACTTGGAAAAAAAATAACATTTTGTCGTTTTGTTTCACCTATCCATATTCAAATACAAATTTCACTCATTGGATAATTAATTAAGTAAATTGTAGGAGAAATTAAGAATTCTACCTTGGTTTATAAAGATTAAATTATAAAAGAAATCAAGTGTATGTTAATGTGTGACTTTGCTATTAGTGTGTGCAAAAAATGTGTTTGATCCTTATGTGTGTGTGAAGAGTGTGTATTAGTCTCTTTTGTTCTTCTTCTCTTTCTTCTTTTGTACTTCTTCTCCTTCCTCATTTTTTTTTTTTTGAGTCCGTGGGTCGACCCACCAACTCGTGGCATGTCGTGCTCGGGTTGACTCTTCATGAGTTGACAAGTTGACTGGTCGGGTTGGAGTTAACAAATTGATTGTTATACTTGAGTTTCAATCCCACCAATCAATCTGAAACCTGGCCCAATTTCCACCCTTATCCAAAGTCTATTGTCGCAAATAGACATGAGATGACTAATTTCTTTCATATGAATTTATTTGGTTGGGACAATAGCTGTGGACATGTGGAGAGAAATTGATCTAAGAAAACGACAAAAGCTTTAGTCAATTGTACTATAAATTTAAGAAAATAATAAATTCTGTAGAAGTCTCCATGTGTCAAGTCACCAATATGCCCAATCAGTGTTCTTTATTATAAATTTCCAAGGCTGTGTTTCACGTTCCATCTCATCATAAGGGGGACCGACGCAGACTTTTCCGACTGTCTCATTTATGACAGAGTTGCGATACATCTACACAAACCTAATCAGCAACATAATTTTATGCTACAATTAGCCTTTTTTTTTTTTTTTTGAATAAATGCTACAATTAGCCTTAGAATTCACAACATGAAAATTACTGAAAACTTACCCAGATAACATCAAATCCCCATTGCAATAAAAATAAAATATAATAGTTGTAAAAGTAATTATTGGAAAAAAAAACCAACCAAAAAAAAAAATACTATCATGTGAAGATTCTTCATAAATGTAATGAAATTCGACATTAAGACACAAGAAAACTTGTGAAAGATCTCCATAATTAAAGAATAAGCTTGTTGTATAGTTTGTTATTGGGAAATCTACCCTAGGATTTTCTCTTATTTCCATTGTTTTGTGGCTGTCAGATTTTAAAGTAAATGAAATTATAGAAATAATATATTGCTGCAACTTTTCTTCTTATCTTGACTTTTCTTCAGACCTATTATACCATCAGGTCTCTTAACTGCCACATTAAAATGACAATTGTAAGCTGCCGATGAAATAGTTACAAGAGATTAATGTTCCGACCGGCTGTGTACTGCATACAAGGTATCAAAGTTTTCTTGCACGTTGTACTCTTAGATATGATCCTACTTATTTGTGGAAAAAATAAATCTTATTCGTACTTTATTTGTCTTTATTTTTTTTAATTGTTATTCTTCTTTTTGTGTCTTCAATTTTTTTTCCTGATTTAAAGTATGACTTTAGTTAATGACAGCAAATCAAAATAATTACTCGGTTTATTTTTTCATATAATTGAAAAATAAACAACCAAACTGAAATCATTTAATGGTTTTGGTCTCAGTTTATCCATTACAAAATGGAAACTGAAAGCGAATAAAGTATGATTACTGGGTGTGCTTAGTAATGATTACTGTTACAATAATGAAGTTTGACATCGTATCTGTAACAATTTAATTATTTGCTCCACAACCCACAGAAAATGAACCATATCTCCAGCCCTATATGAATTATCTTATTGCCAATCAACCATTATTGAAAAATTTTTAAATGGACCCGATTCACAACTCTACCTGTAAACCTGTGGTTTAAAAGAAAGCACATAAGTATCATTACATCACTTTGCTTACGTTGCGCTTTTTTGAACTATAAGGTTTATAGATTGAGCTGTAAACAGACGGAGTTGTAAACTTAGTCCCCCTAAAAATCTTTCATTGTGGACATATTACATGTGGACAGAAATCCATTTGAGGAAACAACAGAAAGTTTACAACTAAAGGCAAACATGTGGAAAAGTCGCAACAAGTCAAGGTCTCTTTAGAATGTCATACCGGCTGGCTCAATTCGACATTGACACCCTCCACAAAGATGAGAGAACAAAACTTCTATGTCGTTTTTTACGTTGCTTTGGTCATTCGAGTTGCAAACATTTGACGCATACGGACTTAATACTTTAACAATGGAGCACTTTTGTAATATGAGGCAACCTTCTTACAGATTGGACATTTAGAAGGCTAAATTTGATCTTTTTCTCTTTCGCTAGATTCATATTTGGTCTTCTATGCTCAAGCTTTAGATGTTAATATTAGTGGCATAATTGCAACTCCTTGTATATGTAATCTGTTAAACAAATATACATGAGTAATTGTCATATGCCAGCAATTTTTTTGTGATGTAAAAATTATTATGGATTGATATTTTGTTTCTTTTCTTTACATATATATGTAATTGGGCGCTTGTGTGCATCAATTTATATACTTCTGTAAAGATAGGAAAAAATCAAATGAATTTTGGGTCTATATCCATTTGGCAATTTACTTACATCCATCTTTTTATCTCTAAACCATTTTATGAACACTTAATTTATGCGGCGATATACATCTTCGACGGTATGATGTTTTTTTAAATAAGAGAATCCTCCCAAGAAGCTTTTGTTAGGCACAGTATAATAAGTCAATAGATGATGACAATAATATAATAAAAAGTAAAATGATAAATAGCATGTATTTATAATATTTATTATGGGATTCCAAAAAAAAAAATATTTTACTTATCTTCACTAGTATTTGTTTATCTATTGTCACCTTCGAGGACAACTCTGCAGTTATAAATATGAATGTGGTATAATTCGTAACAAATCAACTGGCCCAGACATCTATAAAAATATTATGGAGCAATCTCAGATTTTTACAAATG
Source organism: Mitragyna speciosa (assembly GCA_024721245.1). NCBI lineage: Eukaryota > Viridiplantae > Streptophyta > Magnoliopsida > Gentianales > Rubiaceae > Mitragyna > Mitragyna speciosa. Next base: position 22,277 of record JAMWEH010000207.1, read on the forward strand.
ATGCAGTAAACAATGACATTTTTGAGGAGATTTTGCAAATTGCAGATGACACACCAAGTGGAAACCAGTATTTTGAAGGTCGAATGCAAAAAGTGCCAGCACTGTTAAGACTGGACAAGAATTACCAGCAAGACTATGATCCCTTGGCGGTTTCTCTGGGGCCTTATCGCCATGGCAAACAGGAGCTTCAGTCAGCTGAGGAATTCAAACTGACGGCGCTGCAGATGTTCGTTACAGGTGGCATCCTTGACGAAGGATTTTTCTACTCCCAGGTACACAAACATGTTGATTATGCAAGAAATTGCTATATGGAGGGTTCTACAAAAAAATACAACAATGCAGAATTTGCACAAATGATGCTTCTTGACGCTTGCATCATCATAAACGTCATATTACAACCCACATCCCCGGAAGAGTACTTTATCACCCGCCATCATCTTGGTGACTTTGTGTCTGTAATTGTATTTCGTGATCTGATTATACTCGAAAATCAAATCCCCTTCTGGATTCTTAAGCATCTTATGTGTTTGAGATATGGGAAACAACCAGCTGAAGAGATGCTTAACGGGTTCTTAAGTCTATCTGCTTTTGGGGAGTATAAGGGGAGTGAAATAGCCAGCAGGAGAGACGAAGAGCTTCCGCTTCATCTTGTGGATGCTTACTGGCTAGTTCTTGTCATTGAGTCCTCTAATTCTAACGAAAAACCAACCATGTCACAAGGTCGACAATCTATCTCCAGCAACGGGTCCCAATCTGGCTGTCCCAAACACATGGGAAATTCTGGAAAATGCAGCCATCTTGGCCAGCATATCTCTAATTTGCCATGTTTTCCATGGAGGAAAAGAAAGGTTATGGTAAGAGCATGAAGCAAGTATGTTCACTGCTTTCGGTTCAGGTCACAGGAATCTGAAGGCGAAGGGAATTCAATTTAGACCGAGTACGGACCTGATTCTTTGATGGGCATTCAAGTTCAAATTCAGGTTATGCGTATACGCACAACTTGAAGTTCCAACGTGGGTTCGTTACGGTCCACGCCAAAGTTTTCTTTCTAAACATTATTGCCCTATGACTTGTGCCAAGCGCCATCACTAACAGAGCAGTCGCATGCATATATTGAGTTCATGAAATCACTCATTAACCACCCGAAAGATGTGAAAGAGCTGAGGGAAAAAAGGAGTACTGCTCACAACCTTAGGCAGTGATGAAGAGGTGGTAAATGTTTATAAAGAGATCAACACTTATGGCGTGAGCAATGTCGGCATTTTTCACAATGAGTGAAGGAGAAATTCAGGCTCATTATGACAACAAGGCAAAGATATGGTTAGCTGAACTCTTCTACACTTACTTTAGGAGTCCATGGACTGCAATTGCCTTATTTGCTGCAACTTTCCTCCTCTTCTTTGCTTTTCTTCAGACCTATTATTCGGCCAGGCCTTCTTAATTTCCAGGTCTAAATGAAAAATGTAAGCTACTGGTGAAATACTGGCAAAAATAATGTTACAGCAGGCTATGTGCTGTATACGAGGTATCAATGTGTCCTTGCATGTTGTACTCTTAAATTTGAATTCTACTTATTTGTGGAAAAAGCAATCTTGCTTATGCTTTAGTTGTCTATAATTTTTTTTCTTCTTCTTTCTTTTACTGTTTTTCTGATTTAAAGTATAACTTCATATCAAAGCAGTTACTCGGTTTATTTTTTCAAATACACGAAAAATATAAAAACTAAACTGGAATCATTCAACAGGTTTAGTTTCAGTTCCCATTACGGAATGGAAATTGAAAGCGAACTGACTATGACTACAGAGTCTTCTTATTATCACTTTGACTAGGATCAAATAAATTTCGCTTTAGGAACATAAAAAAAATAATAGATATTCATTGTAAGACTTCAATGTTTTCGGGTACAATTTCATCATCCACTTCAATGTACTTTGTTTCGTCAGAATTTTGTTAGAATTAATGAAATTGATCACTCAATAACTATTTATCAATAAGCCAAGCCATGTATATGTATGAATAGATTAATTTTTTATTACAGTGTAATTGTCCCATTATTTAATTTAAGGCAAGCCTATCTCTCGTATTAATTTGTTCCTTAAATTATTAAGGCAAATTGCTAACCACAAATGACATCAAATTGCCTACCTAAAATATCTTTTCCAATCAAAGAAACATACACAACACAGCTTATTACCATCAAAATTATGTGTCAATATTATTTTGCCCCTTAAATGTACAAATGTTTACTTATTTTTTTCTTCCTATGGTTAATGTACCCAATTTATTCTGCAGGTACATTGAGAAGTAAAAAATTTCACCGACGAAAGAAGACGTACATGCGTAAATACCCTTCTATTAAAAAAATGGTTTTTTTTGAATACGTATGCACTTGGTGCAAAGAAAAAAGTGTAAACAATTTCATAAATTTCAAGAAATTTCCTTATTGCCTAGAGCAATTTAATTTAGTCAAATTTATAGTTCAGGGTTGCGATGCGATATAACTAACAATTCAAGAGAGTTAGTGGACATTGGTACCCATGGTTGTACCACAATAAAAGATGGAGTACCATGGGTTCGTCATTTACTTGATCTTTAAAAAAATAATAAAAAAACAAATATCTCTGGGAATGCTATATGCCTAATCGAATTTACCATACGCTAGCTATTGACTGGTACAAGTTTTCTATCTTTTTGCATTAGTCTCCAAGTTTTTAAAATTTCTTAGGCGTCATTACAAACTTCTTGTTTTAGATTGAACTCTTAATCGCAGACACTGATACAGTGGCTTTTCATTATCATAATTCTCAATAAAAATGGCAAATCTTTACGGAAAAGTAGTAAGTTCTAACAAAAAATTACAACTTTTTTTTTTTTTTGAAAAAACATACATTTTTTAAGTAACTCTATGTAACCACAATATTTTCCCTTAATAATATTTGAAAGCTACCCCGAATAGATATATTTTACTCTATTGAGATTACATTAATATCAATTGAGTGACACCTATTGTTTGGAAATTGTAAAATCTTTTATGTAAGAGTTTTAAAAATTTCCAATTTATTCAATAACTTCAAACAACTTATAATATATTTTGGGATTGTGTCCATGAAATACAGCATCATAAGTAAAATTCTTAACTTGATACTTTTGTTCTATTTTTTTAAAAGTAGCATGTTACTGCATTTAAGGCTATGAGAACTTTTTGTGGCATCTTCTTTTGCATTCCAAAAGTAATCAAGCAAGCATTATTGACTATCATCTATTGCTATGTTAGAGTGAGAAAAAGTCTAGAACGAAGATTTTTTTTTTCTTTTTGAAAATTCGAGAAATGAGATCCGACCGAAGATTAAACTCTTGCCTTCTATTTGCAAAATCATAATAAACAAAATTAGTTACTGTTTTTAGAGAAATAATCTACTAAGCTGTAGTCCCTATCTTTACCTTTGGTTAGCTCAAAAGTTACTTGGTATCCATTTCCAATTATTGTGTCTTCAAATCTTTGTACATAATTTTTTCTTATTATTTTTGTTATAAAATTTATTATATTTTCACAATCTATTATAACCATAATGGGTCTATCTAAAAACAACCTAAAGGAATTTAAAAAATTTATAACACCTAAAATTTTATAACCTATGCATGGTAATCCTGATTCTCATATTTATCGAAAAGATATGCGCATATTTTTTCTTCAATTACCAGTATAATATTTGCTTTTACTATCAAAACTGCTACCATCTGTGGTTGTTTGTATTTGTCTCTATAATTATATAACCACTTTGTACTGGCAAATCTAATTCTAACAAAATTTTACAAATTTCTTGCAATTTCATAACAAATTCTATATTTTCTTTGTTAAAATATTTCTGCCCTCTTGATTTCGTCTTACTATATGATGAGTAGTATTTTACTAATATCTTCAATATACAATTTGAGCATAATTTAATATCCCTAAAAGTGCTTGCAATTATTCAGTTTCTTCAATTCATCATGAAATTCTAATTTTACAAACACACACACACACACGTATGTATGTATATGTATGCATGTATGTACGTATATGTGTGTATATACATACGTACATACAAACGTACATAAACATACATATGTGTGTGTATGTATGTATATATGTATGCACGTGTCTATGTGTATGTATGCAGATGTGTATATATGTATGTGTGTGTAGATATGCACACACACACACATATAACATACACGTATATATATATGTATATGTGTGTGTGTGTGTGTATATATGTATATGTGTATGTGTGTGTGTGCACATATCTACACACACACATACATATACACATCTACATATATACACACAGACACGTGTAGAAGCAGCCACCCTTGAAAGAGTGCATAATAGCTCACAACAATGTGTTGAACTACTTCAACAAGTCTGCGCGTGAGATATCCAGCATCTGATGTTCGTACAGCAGTATCCACAACCCCCTTACGAGCTCCGTAGCAAGAAATAATATATTCTGTTAAAGAGAGTCCTTCGCGTAAATTGCTTTGAATGGGTAAATCAATCATTTGTCCTTGAGGATCCGACATTAATCCTCTCATACCTACTAATTGATGTACCTGAGATACATTTCCTCTGGTTTTTATTAACTCAACTCTTCTATTTTGAATTCGAAACGAAGAAGAATAAAGGAAGGAAAAAAATAGAAATTACTAACTTGAAATACAATTCTAAAAAGATAGTAAATGAAAGTTATAGTAACTAAATAAGTAATACAAAAAGTTTCTAAACTATATTTCAAATCGAAGTACAGTATTTTATTTTTCATTTAAATATCTTGTAATACTTTTTCCTTAGGCCCATATTTTCTATTCTAACCCCATCCCTTTATTATTAATATTCATTTAATTCGAACCCAAACCCACGTCTCGCAGATGTTGAATCCACTTTTATTTTTTCTCTTTCCTCCCTTATTCTAAAAAGGGAGGAAAGAGAAAAGAGGAGAAGAGAGGTTAGTCACAGATATTTGATTGTCTCTTTAATCTTCTTCATTCCTTCCCATGTCAATAACTAGAATGAAAAAAAGGGGAATGTCAACGCATCCGGAAAAAAAACGATTTAATAACTTGAGTTTGTGATAATTTGTAAAATACATACGCTTGTGACAAGTAGGATAAGTCACAAAAAAAATATGAGAATTTGTCGGCAAATTTCTCTGATTATTGCTTTTTTAAAGAAAAGTCCCCAATTTGGGGTCGTTTTTTTTTTTGCCTTCTGTGTGCGGCGACTGTGAAAATTTTTCTTTTTTTTATTTTCTGTGTTAGAGTTGTGTCAGTTTTTTTTTTTTTTTTTGTTCAAACGTCACCGCACAAAGGGTGTGCGGCGACACAAATGCAGAATTTTTTTTTTTTAACTTTTGGGCGGAAGCTAATTTGCAATTTGGTTATTTTTGTGAGAGTCACTGTACAGAGAGTGTGCGGTGACTCTCACAAACAATTAGGCTCCCAAATATAAAAAAAATAACATTTTGAGGTAAAAAAAAATTTGTTCTACTAATTAATTGTACTAATTAATTGCATTGAAGGATCATTACTAGCAACATTCTTTTCCTAATTAATTACTTGAATCTTTTTCTTTTCCCTTCAAAAGTTATAAAAAAAAAATTTACATTTGGGTGCTATATCTAATTGCGAATTTTTTTATCTCCAAATGTAAAAAAAAAAAAAAAATTAACTCTTGGAGGTTAAAAAATTTTTTACATTTGGATGCTATATCTAATTACAAATTTTTTACCTCCAAATGTAATTTATATATATATATTAACTCTTGGAGGTAAAAAAAATTTTTTCTCCTAATTATTACGTTGAATGATACTTAATTGCAACATTATTATCCTAATTAATTACTTAAATCAATTTTTTTCTTAAAAGTGATTTTTTTTTTTTACATTTGGGGCCTAAATAGCAATTAGGTAAGTTTTTGTGAGAGTCACCTGCACACCCTTTGTGCAGTGACTCTCACAAAAATAATCTAATTGCCTATTATACCCCCACATATACTTCACGTGCAAGGATGTATGCATGCACAGTGAATGTCGGGCTGTTTATGCTTAAATTTCAACAAACAACTTTGGACTACAGAGGTTTAGACAAGTAATCCAAGTCAGCTAATGAGCGGATTATGATCTTCAACTTTTCAGTCAGTGTAATTGACAATTGTACCATAGGAAGAATTAAAGTATGGAGTCATAATCAAATTTAGAATTGCTGTTTGGGGTAATGTTAACACTTAGATCGCCATGAGTACGGAATGCTTAAGATTAGTCTCTGATGCCATTTCACGAACCAAAAAGTTTCTCCTCATGGGTAATAGTAAAATTCTTTAAATAAAAAAAAAAAAACGAGTTTCTCCCCATCAAACAAAAACGTTCTATTTCCCCATCATTCAATTTCCAATATCAAGAAACATAAAATGGAGGAAGAACAATGCAAAACAGCCCAACATTCATGTGCATGCATACATCCTTGCACGTGAAGTATATGTGGGGGCATAATGGCAATTAGATTATTTTTGTGAGAGTCACTGCACAAAGGGTGTGCGGTGACTCTCACAAAAACTTACTAATTGCTATTTAGGCCCCAAATGTAAAAAAAAAAAAAAATTTCACTTTTAAGAAAAAAAATTGATTTAAGGTAATTAATTAGGAAATAATATTGCAATTAAGTATCATTCAATGTAATAATTAGGAGAACAAATTTTTTTTACCTCCCAAAGTTAATATATATATATAATACATTTGGAGGTAAAAAATTCATAATGAGATATAGCATCCAAATGTAAAATTTTTTTTAACCTCCAAGAGTTAATTTTTTTTTTTTTTACATTTGAAGATAAAAAAATTCGCAATTAGATATAGCATCCAAATGTAAATTTTTTTTATAACTTTTGAAGGTAAAAAAAAAAGATTCAAATAATTAATTAGGAAAAGAATGTTGCTAGTAATGATCATTCAATGCAATTAATTAGTAGAACAAATTTTTACCTCAAAATGTTAAATTTTTTTTTATATATTTGGGGGCTAAATTGCAATTTGGTTGTTTTTTTGAGAGTCACCGCATGCAAATCAACCCCTCCCAAAAGTTTAAAAAAAATTCTGCATTTGTGTCGCCGCACACTCTTTGTGCGGTGACGTTTGAACAAAAAAAAAAAAAAAAAACTGACACAACTCTGACACAGAAAATAAAAAAAGAAAAATTTTCGTAGTCACTGCACACATGGTGTGCGGCGACTGTGTGTGTGGAAGGCAAAAAAAAATGACCCCAAATTGGGGACTTTTCTTTAAAAAAGCAATAATCACAGAAATTTGCCGAATTTGTCTTATTGCTAATAGTATCAATTGATTTTTTTTATAGTCGAAATAAAGTAAATTGTATTTTTATTTTTTTATTAATTCTTTCTTTATTTGCCTTATTAATGGATCTCTCCATAATTTTTTTATTTATTCAATAAAAAGTTGTGTATTAGGTTTGAGAATATTAATAATAAATAAAAAATATCTATGGATATTCTTTCAACGAAAATTTTTATAAAGGAATCTAATTTAGAGACTAATTGGACATTTCTTCTTATTACTATTTGATATGTAATATATATATATATATATATATATATATAGACACACACACACACACATATACATATATATATACGTGTATGTATATATATATTTTTGTGTGTGTGTACCTATATATATCTGTATATGTATGTGTATACACATGCACATATATATATTTGTATGTGTGTGTATATGTATCTGTATATGTATATATATATACGTGTGTATGTGTGTGTGTATGTATAAACACATCTACACACACACATAGATATATATATTATATAATATACACGTGTGTGTATATATATGTCTATATAATATATATATATATATATATATATTATATACTTGTATGTATGTATGTATGTATGTATATAATATTTATCTAGGATTCCCCTTCCCATCATCCATCTCCAGATGGTTCACCTGCAATTCCTGGATTCCCTAGTATTCCTGGATTTCCTGACATCTCTTTCTTTCCAGCCATTCCCATTTCCCAATCCTTTCATTGATCCCTCTCCTACTTCAGTAAAGGACTAATTCAGCACATGATCAAAGTGCTCTTGTAATTAGTGCCATTTGCTAGTGTTGATGTAATAACTTTATTAATGGCATTTACCTTTTATGTAATGTCTTTGGGATTGATTTGAACAGGTAGAATGATGTTATGAATCTCTTATGTTTGTGCTCTCGTTGTGAACTTTGTTGTTCAAAATAATATTAAAATGATCGTGGTAGTTTGTTAAAAAAAATTATATATACACACACACACACATATACACACATACACGTATATATATATGTATGTACGTATGTATGTATATGTATATATATACACACACACAGATATATATACACACATTTATATATGTATATATGTATACATACATACATACATACATGTGTGTGTATATACAGATAGATAGATACATACATACACACACACATACACATCTACACACAAAACATACATACATATACGTGTGTGTGTGCATACATACGTACACATCTACACACACATACATATATACATATATGTATCTACATACATACATATACGGGCTGCAGACATAGATATATGTATATACAAATTTTCCAAGTTATTTTGATATATATATATATATATATATATATATATATAGACACACACATAGACACACACAAATTAATATATGTGGCAGCTATGTAAGAGCAGGACAAGAAAAATAAAAGGCTTTTCGTGACACACAGAAATTGAAGTGGTACTTTTTACACATTTACTCGTAATTTTTGTTGGTTATTGCTTTTTGACAATAGTAGACGAAGCACTATAGAGCTGCGGATAAGGCTTGTGTTAGTGCACATTCGGCATTCAATTTTCTGTTTTCTGAAATTGTGCTGGGGAATGAAATTTTTCATTTTTCTAAAGGAAAAGAAGGAAATTTATAATCTTGTAGGCGGGGTTCTACAGTAGGAAGACAAATTAATTTTTCTACAAGGTTTAGTTTTTGTTTATTTGTTTCTTTGTTTGCTGTACGTGATTAGGTACGTCAAGTTTGTTAAGACAATTTGCTGTGTCTTGCGTCTCCATGATAAAGAGGCTCTGACCTCAGTAATCCTCTTATGTTGGACAATTTTTCCATTAAATTCCCAGATTCAACCTTTAAAGTTTCGTGGAATTGCTGTCCTATGGCATTAAGCAAACCATTAGCAGCGGCTACAATTTCCACACTACCACGAAAAAGCTCAAAGATAGACTTCTTCATAACCTTAATGCTTCAAACGCGTTAGCTCTATCCCGTCTATTAAAATGAACCTTTTCTTTAGCAATGGCTCTATCCATAGGCTTAGGATGTTCATCTTCATGCATGTCTACATCAAAGTAAACTAAACCAAGAGCTAAGTGTACGTCACTTTTCCTCCTTGTATAATTATTGCCACTTAAAGTCTCAATAGAACAAATTTGATTGTTCACAACAATAGTGCAAATTGTAAAATAATTATAGTAAATAATATAATCAGATAATTTGTTCAATAGAAGTAAACAATCAGTAGCAATATACACATAATAGTTTAATATATATTACTAGATATTCACCTTCAGGTAGAATATTAATTAGCATATAGTTATACATCCCACACAAGTAAATAGTGAGACACCCCTATAAAAAAATTCATTCCCTTCAAGGAGACAAATCCTTACGAGGCCATAAATTAATCACTCACGAACACTCAACCCTTTTAAAATTAAGTATAAATAATTGAACCCTTTGGGTAAGTAATTAAATACAATAATTTTAAAAGACAAACGTCTTATAATCCTTATTAAGTGATTTTATAAGTTATAATAATGACCACTTCGGTGGTTCCGATTATAATAACTCAATAAATCATTTAACTGATAATCTTTATTTCGATTACATGCAACATTCCTAAGAACAAAACTTAATACGTTGTTTTGTTAATCCATGCTAATAAAAACAGTTCTACTGCAATATCGTCATACAAAAAAAGGTAAAAATTTTTTACCTAATCCGTCCTTTAACCCAAAAAAAAAAGGAAGAAAAAAACTGTAGCAAGTTTAAAAATAGTGCAGTAGCTATAGTTTAAAAGAAAAAAAAGAATAATTTCACACACTCCTCTCAAGTTTTGAAAGTTATATTTACACCCTGTCTTTATATTTTTAATAACAAAACAAACTCATTTTGATAAAAGTTTATAAACTTTTATCTAAAAAAACAACCAAACACCCTAAAATACACTGAAAATTGATTAAAAAGTTTACCTAATTTAAAAAGTAATATTGACAACACTCTGTCAATTTTCAAATTCTTCTTTGCGGCGGCTCAAGGCAATCTGCGCATAAGTGGCCAATATGGAAGAAGCCATGTGCAAATCAAGAATTCTGCAATTTTTCTTTTTGATTGAAGTATGATGAACCACGGCGCATCAGGGGACTACATAATCAGCATCTTTAGCCCAAAAACGAGAACCAGCTCGCTGAGCTCCGAGGTTTCCCCACATGGCTTCAATTAACTTGATGCCTGTGGTCACAAACTCACGTGACCCGCAAGCCACGTGCTGACGAAAAGAGCGACGGAGTGACCTTTTGAATTCATGCTTGATGGACAACATAAACAATAATATTCCTAGGTAAGACATTGACCACGTGCATGAACAACAATAAAACAAAAAATTACTAATATATTAAATTGACAAAAGCCATTCGGATGGGGCATAGGACACACAATTTAGCCTTTTGCTATTTCCTGCAAGTTTGGTCTGTGTAGTTACTTAGTATTTTTGTGTAACTATTCAGCATTTTGATACAATTGTTTAAGATTGTGACGTAATTAATTTTTTTTCAAAACCACCTCATTTTTTTGTATTCTTCTCTCAAAATTTGCCCACATGACACACATCTCAATCATCTATTTGGGCACAGTGAATCATAGCCGTCAACTTATAAGAAATGCACTTGTGAGACCCCAAATTCTTCAGATGGCATGAGTCTGTTCAGACATCGCGTCAAAAGAAATTAGAGTTTTATATTTGACAGGCTTAATTAACAAATAATTTAGCCATCCCCGTTTCTTAAAAAAAAAAAAAAGGAACGTGAATTCCTTCGCTATCGTGACCATTCTGAAAACCACTCCGTAAAATTAGGAGAAACTGATGAAAGCCTGAAAGATTCCTTCGCACATGTTCTTTTCATGTAACTGGTTCGCACTAGAAAGGAAGAAAGACATAAAAGATTTGTGGGGTAATTTACAGATTTTCTTATTAATTAACAAAAGGATGCGAGAAGATCTAATCAGACAATTATGTGATGACTAAGTGAAAAATGGAACCATAGCAAAGCCAACAAAAAAACAACAAAAACTTTGGTAAATTGATGTGAAACTTTTGGTGAAGTCTTCGCTCTTCATGTGTCAAGTCACCAGCTGGCCCATTCAGTCTTTTACTTCATAAATTTGCCAGGCTGCGTTTCACGTTCTATTGCAATACGAGGTTGCAACATGGATGAACTTGACTCTTCAATAATGAAGTCACCGTGAGTAATCGACCCCAGCATTCCCTTCTAGTGGTCTCATTCATTATGAGAGATGCAGTACATACACAAAAACCAAATCAACAACATTATTTTCTGCCACTAGTAGCCTTAGTATTTTTTTTATGATCAAATTTATATTACAATGTATTTTGCCTTACGCAATTAAGGTGATACTTCTAATGATGTGCTGAGGTGTGCTCCATCAAATTTATATTACAATGTATTTTGACTCACATAATTAGGGTGATACTTCTAATGATGTGCTCAGGTATGGTCCTAGACTTGTTACCACACACAATTGAGAGTGTGGCAATAAAAGTAAATATATATATATATATATATATATATAAAAGCATGTAGGACCTTAAGTGATTTAACAATTAATGTATTTCCTAAACTGCCCTTAGTTTTTAAGTTGTAGTAATATTACAAAAAAGGATATTAATGGAACTACAAAAAGTGGATTAATTAAATCCTAATCAAACTCAACCTCTTTAAAAGTCTTTCAAACCTTTTATAAGTACAAATTTAAATTAGATCCTACAAAAATATATACTTATTTGTTAGTATAAAAATTTATATTTTCTTCTTTAATACTTTTAATTAATTTGTATATAAATTTAAATTTCAAAATCTACGACAAAATTAAAACCAAAATAGTAATTTAGCAAAAAGGATTAATTAAATCCTAATCAAACTCAACCTCTTTAAAAGTCTTTCAAACCTTTTATAAGTACAAATTTAAATTAAATCCTATAAAAATATATACTTATCTGTTAGTATAAAAACTTATATTTTCTTATTTAATACTTTTAATTAATTTGTATATAAATTTAAATTTCAAAATCTACAACAAAATTAAAACAAAAAAAGTCATGTAGCAAAAATAAATAAATAACCAAAACATAGAAAGAGAAATCAATATTTAAATATTTATAATTTTATATTTTTAAATAAATTTATATTCTTAAATTTAATTTTAATTGCAAATATTTATTTAATTCTAAGTGTTATTGGTTATTTAGTATTTAATGTATTTTTCAGAAAGGCTTTATTTTTTAGTCTAATCACATTAAGAACGGACATTTATGAAAATACAAACACTTAGATTAATAAGGTTCTAATAAAACTCAACATTCCTTCAATAATTTTTTGAGTCTTTCACAGAAAGTTTAATTTAGTTTGAAATTAATAAAAAAATGCACAAAATATATAGAAAAGAAATAAAAGTCCTCCTCACAAATAAAATTAGAAAGGAATTTAATGCAAAATTGGAAAACCTATTTTGCATCAATTTAATAATGATTATTGTAATAAAAAACTTTGCATTGCCTAAAAGAATATTATATTTAGTAATAATATACTATGGTTGATTCAGAATTTTTAAAAGTTATAGAATAGGAGCCAACCAGGTATGCAATGGGTTAGAACATGAAAACTTTTCTTCTTTTTGTTTTTTTTTTTGTGAAATTATTTTTATGTTTATCGTAGTTATTATTTACATGTAAATGACTAAACTTGACACATCTTTGGCTTTAAATTCACACAAAAAATCCAAATTTTTGTTCATAAATTAAAAAGAATACGAATTACACATTGCGAGTACAAAATTAGATAGAGAAAACCACACCTTATTAAATCAAAATTAATAAAAAAATTACAAGAAAGGAACATTTAAATATTTCCTATCTAACCTTTTCTTTTTAATTTAATGGATAATTTCTTGATTAGGCAGGACCATTTGTTTAATTTATTTTTCAAATTAAAATAAAAATAATATCTTAATTTTTAATTTTTATTTCAAAAATTATTCTTAGACATTATATAGTAAATTCAATTGAATTATCAGCTTGAACTAATTAGCTTGCATATTATTAAAAATGAATATTGTGTTACCTTACTTTAAAATGCCACGAAAGTATATAGCATAGTAGGAGGGAAACTGAAAAACATTATGTTTAATTCACTACACCAACTTGAAAATCAAAATACAAAATTAGTTAATCAAAATTCTGAACTTTTGAATATCATTAAAATTTAAATTTAAAAGATGTAGTAGTTGGTAAATTAAATTTAAAATCATAAAATTAAAAATAAAATCATTCTATCATGCATTAAGCAACATGAGTTTATAAAAAAAAGATTTATTTTCAAAGAAATATAAAATGCCAATCTCATTTTTCTAGATCCTAACTTAAATTGAAAATATAAAAAATTACACTATTGTACCTTGAATTCATTTAACACTATTATTTTGTTGCCTTTTTTACTATGATTTCATTTATAGAATTAAAAAATAACAACTTTAACATATTAAATTCAAAACGAAAACTAACTATTATTACACTATCTTACAAAAATAGTAAAATACCATATACCATGGACTGAGAGACAAGAAAGTTTTTTTAAAATTAATTTTGATTGAAGAAACTTGGACAATACCTAAGTTGAATACAGAAGACGTGCCCAAAATGGTTAGATTTAGAATTTAGGTGAATTATTTGAATACAATATTGACTATTTGAGAAATTTCCTTATTTTTCTATTTTGTAATCACATTGTTGCATTAACATAAAAAATAATCTTAAAAACCTAAACACAAAGTGCCCTAAAAAATTACTTTAAAACCTAAAAGTATTGTGAAAAATTAACTAAGCCAAGGTTTAAAAGACTTAGGACTAAATTCTAAGAATCTACTTCCATTATAAAGAGTCACCAAGAATTGAAATTTAAAAAATGTAAACCTCATTCTTGTGAAAAGGTCACAATGCATAATAAGGTTGCATGAACATCTTTAATCATTAAAACTTCTTTATATAAAAATATATGATTCTTTTCTTTAATATAACCTGAGATTTTGAATGTGCTATTTTGAATCAAATCAACATTCTTAACAACTCAATCGTGATAGTTGAACAAATATTTATCACTTTTTAATGTGAAATTTAATTAGTGTTCAAACTCTTACTAATATTAAAATACTTATATTTTGATAATAGTACAAAGTAATTAATTCATTACAAAATGATTTGACCAATATATATATATATATATATATATATATATAAGTTTAGCTAACGAATGCGTTAGGGTGTTGGTTAAGTAAGCTCTCGAGCGTTACTTATTCAAAAAGTAAAGTTAATTCAAAAAAAGTTTCTAAATATAAGAGTGCCATAAATATGAGTTTATGCATTACAAAATTTTTGCAGTTTTAAAATTTCATATAACACAAAATCAAGCCATATCTTATTTTTTGAACTCTTATAGTAGGGAAGAGGAAAAAGGAAAAACCAAACTGATAGAAAATGGAGGTGAGAAGTTCAATACCTTCAAATGCATAATTTTTACACTAGATATAAAATATAAGATTTTGCAAGTCCTTTGAGGCTATAGTTATTAACAAATTTCAAAATTCATTATTCTCATAATATATGATATTTAATTGATACTGAAAATTTATATATATATATTACATAATTTTTTGAGTTTGATGAGTAATATTAATTGATTTTATTGAGTGATTAGTTAGGTCAATGTCCATGAAAAGGCCAAATATTTAATAATATTAATTCATAAAATTAGAATTCCATAAAATCTATATATCAATTGCTTAAGATCATTACAGTGAGACAAATTTAAGGAACATATACTTAAGAGGACTTTATTATAAATATATTGGAAGTGTATCATTCAGAAGATATCATACCACATAAAATTTATTATTTATGACATACATATCTAAGCTCTGTCATTAAAAATATATATATGAAAGAAAGAATTGGACTATTCTCTTTTTAATATATATGTAAAATGTACAAAACAAAATCATATTAATTTTCAAGTGCATGGTGTACATTAGAGAGTTTTATTATATAATTACGTTTATTTTGGGTAAAGAAAATAAAACATAATATATATATATATATATATATGTATATATATTTTAGAATGTTTAGGTTTACAATTTTTTTTATGGGTAAAGTACAGAGGAAGAAGAAGAATATTACTAATTATGCGTAAACAAGATAAAAATTATGATAAAAATAGAAATAAAATAGTAAAAAAATGCCTAACTAAATAAGATAAGTCATCACAAGATTGCAAATGATATGTTCAACACATAATTGTACAATTTTATTGCATAATCAATCAAAATAGATGATATAACTTAATTTTGCACAATAGTAGCATTATCTTTGTATGCAAGAAGTGCTACCTTTGAAATAATTCATTATTTGAAAGTTAGAATCACTAGACTTATATGTGTCTTTGTAAATTGTACTTATTTGATATGCTCAAAGGACAAAATTATCATAATTCTTATACACATCTTAGATTTGTTAAAAATAGAAATCATAATAGACAAATTGAAAATTAGTAAAAGTATAAAAAAAATTTTAAAATAAGTCATTTGGAAATATTAATTGTGGTACAATTATATTAAAGTCTCATTTCATATTTTATAGATATAATAGAGACATGCAAATTTATTAGTCAACTTATCAAAAGTTTAGGGATTTCAAGCATAATTACATCTTTTTATAAAATAACATGTTACCTTTTATATGATAGCAATTTAAAATTTTTTAAAAATTTTCGTAATTTCTTTCACAAGGATATTTTAAAGAAACTAACATTATGCCAAATGCTATTAGAGATATTCATATGTTCTATTCAAATTCTTTTAGAAAAGAAAATAATATGTGAAGTTAAGAAAAGATAAATGTGAAACTGTTAAAGTAAAGTTAGTAGTATTGTAATACTTGAAATGTAGGTTTTTAATAATAGTGGTTATACCTTTATTTGGTTTTTAAGGACATAATTAACTTGAATCTCACATAATTTTTAGACATGGCTTTGAAAAATACAAAATCCAAAATTACTATTTTTTTGGCCTTTTATAATATCATTTATTGAACAATTATTAAACGTGCGAAGCACGTGCCCCATCTCTAGTATATATATAAGTACGTATGACCTTAAGTGATTTAACACTTAATGTATTTCTTAAAATACCTTTATGTTTTAGGTTGTAATCATATTAAAAAAAGATATTAATGGAAATATATAAAAGATAGATTATTAAATCCCAATCAAACCCATCCTTCCTTTAAAATTTTTTTAAACCTTTTACAATTACAAATATAAATTGGATTTTACAAAAACATATATTTACTGGTTAGTATAAAATTTATTTTCTCTTGTTTACATTAAAAATATTTTTAATTGGTGCGTATATAAATTTAAATTTATACTCTACACAAAATCCCAAACAAAAAAATTTATTTAGGAAAAATGAATAAATTGATAACCAAAACACAAAAGGATAAAAATATTTTCCAATTTATTTAAAATTAGTAAAAAAATATTAAAATGCACGGCTAAGATACAAATTCATGAATAAATTTAAATGGAATTTACAATTTACTGGAAAAGTTACCTATTCTGCATTAGTTTTAATATCAATTATTATAATAATAAAACATTGCATTGTCTAAGAAAACATTCTATTTGTATATAGTTATAACTATATTATAGCTGATTTATAATTTTTTAAAAGTCATAGGAGCAGTAGCCACCAGGGTTCGTAGCAGGTTAGGACGTGGAAATTTTTTTCCTTTGTTTTTTATAAAATATTTTTATGTTTATCTTAATCATTCATTACATAAAGATGACTAAACTTGATTGACTTTTAGCTGTAAAATTCACACATAAAAAGTCTATCCTTCGTGCACACATAAGAAACAAATTATATGCTTAAAAAACTAAACCCAATAATGAAGTATAAAACTAGATAGAAGCTAACCACACTCTTGTCATTCCACAAGTTTCTATTCAAATAACAAATTGCAAAGAAAAAATTATATAAAATTTCTTAGTTATATAATTAATTAAGAATAAATATTTTGACATTTTATGTTTTATTTTCAAAAACAGCTTATGTTAAAATTTAATGTTCTATTTTTAAGAACAAAATTTTTTTTTACATTGCAATTGCATTAAGAAAGGATAATTAAATTCTAATATAACCAAGCCTTTATTCAAAAGTCTTTCAAATCTTACAATATTAATTTAATTTAAATTGAAAATAACAAAAAAGAAGGGTTCCATCTGGCTTTTCTTTTTCACTCTAGTGGCTGATTTTTCGATTTGGCATGACTAGTTCTCAAATTTATCTTTCAGACTAAAGTAAAACAATATCTTAGTCCTAAATTTTTTATTAAAAAATTATTCTCAGGCACTAAAGAATAAATAAATTAAGTTATCTGTTTAAATCAATCAGTTTATCTCTTATTAAGAATGTATCCAATGTTATCTTACTTTAAAATTCCACAAAAATATGTAGCCTGATGCCAATCGGGGCTAACACCGGGATTGCTTCTGACCGTCTTTGTTTTTTAGGGAACTTCGCCCACTAGTTCAGTTGCAAGTAATGTGGCCAAAATTACCCGCAACATTCTTCAATTGGAATTCCCATATTATTCTCGTGCATGGCTAGGCCAGTTAATTTCCATATTTATAATGGTAGAGTCGTCCTAGGAGCTGTTAATAGACCGAAAAAAAAAAAGAAAATACCAAGATAAAATAAAGGCATTATTTTGTGTGGTTCTAATAGAATGGGACAGTATTTTCATTAGGATTCCACCACTTTTTTTCTTGTCCTATAGTAAAACGTTCAAATTCTTATTCCCTGTAAAAATACATATCCGTAAGCATCTTCCTTTAGGATACGATGTGCTAAATTAAGTGGTTTGCCCCTTTCTTAATGCGATTTTAAGTTGCAATTGTTATAACCTTTTTATTTTTTGGGGATCAGTGGAGCTTTTTATTAACAATGAAATCAATCACTTCTGCAACCTCAATTGCATCAACAGACACTAAAGTTTTACATGACAAATAATAAATCTTTTCAAGAATTGATAATCAAACCTCTCCTCCCTTAGTATTGATAATCAAACCTCCCTAAGTGCTCTATATCATATGGACATTAAAATTCATGAAGGTTTTACCTAACAAATACAAAGTCTAATAAAATCGTTACAAGTTGTGGAGGATTGTTTAGAACAAGGCATCAGTAATGAGACAACACGACTTTGAAACGACTTACAAAGTCTAACAATATTCATAAAGGCTGAATATCAGCATAGGAAATAGAACTCTTGTAACAATTTTAGAACCCTAAATACTGAAGAATGCACATAAGTTTCATATTCTGCATAACAAGCCATATGAACCTTGGATCTATTGCATCTTTGAATTTGAAATATTTTAGCTACCCGTTCTCAACAATAAAGAATCATATTTTTTTCTCTCTTATTTTATTCATTTATGTATGTGGTACATACAGTGGGCATATACAAGCTAATCATGTGCGGGAATTATGGCAACATAAACCTATAATCAATCACTATAATCAAGCCTAATCAATTTAAAAAATAGAGAAGGATAATTACAAGAATTTGTATGGTTAATATCCTAATATCACAACACTTCCCCTCAAGTTGGTGCATAGAAGTCAGACACACGGAACTTGTATAAGAATTTTGAGAACACTCGACTTGAGACTGCTTTGGTGAGGATATCGGCTAATTGATTTTTTGATCATATCTTAGACAATTCCACAATATTATTATCCAACTTTTCCTTGATGCAAAATCTGTCCACCTCGAAAAGCTTTGTTACAAGTCTTAGCCATAATGCCTCACAAAGTCCTAGAACCATAATTCTAAATTTTACTTCTACACTTGAGCAGGTGACAACAACATTCTGCTCCTTATTTTTCTATGTCACAAGATTACCACCCACAAAGGTCAAGTAACCAGAGATAGACAGCCTATCATCCAATGCACCAGATCAATCAGCATCAATATATTCCTTTATACGCTGATGATCAACATTTTTTGGCAAACAAAATTTCCTGCATTAAATTATACCACTACAGGGAAACCACTCTCATTCAAGGCAATTTATTGCCGACGGATGTATGTTTGCCACAAAAGTTAACAATATAATTCAGGCTTTGCACTTTGAAAAGTGTAAAATGTGTCAAGAAAGTCGCCACTATCGGAACCCAAATTATACAAAACATCATACATTATACCCCCACACAAGTAATAGCGAGATAACCCTATAAAAAACTCATCCCTTTCAGGTAGACAAATCCTTATAGGGTCATAAATTAACCCCTCACTAATACTCAACCCTTGTAAGATTAAGTACAAATAATTACCCCCTTTGGGTAGGTAATTAAATACAATAATTTTAAAAGAAAAACATCTCAAAATCCTTCCTTTTGAGGTGATTTTATGAATTATAATAATGGTCACTTCGGTAGTATCAATTATAATAATTTAATATATCATTTAACTGAGAATCTTTATTTCGATTATATGTAACATTCATGAAAACAAAACTTAATATGTTGTTTTGTTAATCCATACTAATAAAAACAGTTCTACTGCAATATCGTCATACAAAAAAAGGCCCCAAAATTTTCACCAATCCATCCTGTAACAAATTTTTTTTTTTTAAAAAGAAAAACTGTGGCAAGGTTAAAAATAGCGCGCACACACGCACGTGCACACACATATATACAGACACGAACACACGCAAGTTTTCCCTTGGACGGAGAGACGAGATTGACAGAAGAGGTGTTTTGTGAAAGACAGCCGGCACGAGACATTTAATTTTACAACTAATATATATAAACTTCACATAATTTAAAAGTAATATTGATTAGATTAAATGCTGTCAAATTTTAACATCTTTGCGGCAGCGCAAGGCTGTCTATGCGTGAGTAGCCAATAAGGAAGAAGCATGTTCAACCAAAGAACAATTCTGCAATTCTTTTGTTTTTTTTTTTTTTTTGATAAGTAAACAGTCACACACAAATTAAATTGTACCTAAAGTTACTTAAGAAACACTCACCTAAGCACACTATATGAGTAAATTTCAAAAGTCAATTGTTGATTTTTAAAACCACTTATAAAATTTAAATACAAAGATACTATCCCACATTATTTTGATGTAAGATAAGATATACCTGTGTTTTACATCAGATCAAACTCACCTCGCAATGCTTTTGTAATCGAAGTATAAGACAAACCATGTCGCATCAGTGGACTCGCTGCCAAGATCAGCCGCTCTAGCCTATAGACGAGAATTAGCTCGTTGAGCTCCCACGTTCCCCCACATGGCTTCAACCAGCTGCATGCCACGCTTGGTCCGTGATCATGAACTCAAGCAACCCGCAAGCAACACGTTGACAAAGCAATGGAGCCTCTTCTTGAATTTACGCATGACATCCAACTTAAACAATAATATTCCTTGATCAAGTGCATGAATAATAACAATAAAACATAAAAATTAAACTAATAAAAATTAAACTATGTTAAACTTACAATAGCCATTCCGATGGGACGAGCCTGACAAGCGTCCGACATCGCGTCAAAAGAAATCGAGCTTTCTAGTTGACAGGCCTAATTAACAAATAATTTAGCCATCACGGTTTCCTTTTTTTTTTTTAAAGAAAAACCAAGGATCCCAGTCAATCAAAATTTGTGGCAAAGGAAAAAAAATTCGTAAATCAAAATAACACAAAACGAAATTATGAATTTTAACTATTTATGATTTACAACTTATATTGAGACTTTGATACCGCTTTGTACTTTAACTGTGGATCTCAATATTAAGTAATTGAATACAATACTATAGATATAAAAATTATATACCATTCTTCATGGTCATTGAAACTTGATAAAGTCAAACAAATATACTAGGATCTTGATGTCCAGAGATACGCTGATAAGATTGGACAAAGACACCAGAATCTTGGATACTTCATGTATCTAGGTATTCATACTCATTTCTAAATTCTGTATAGTAGTTATCAACGGGTCAAAAAATTCTGGAGAAGGGGCCTTACAAGTGCCATTTTTGGCAATTTGATAATGGATGATGCAGTTTGAATCAATAAAAAAAAAGTGTATTCAATTTGAGTCGCCTGTTTGTAAATTGTTTATCTCAACAATAAAATTGTTCCAAATGAAATGTTTTCAAATTGTGAAATCTTGGGTCCCAAGATACTCTAACAGTCTATATATTTATATACGAGAGAGAGGGATCTAGCCCTAATATTAGTTGGATTCTCCCATTAACGAAACGACAAAAATGGTCCTATCTTTACATATCACATCAAAGATGATTGAAATGAACCTAGACCCAAACTTATGGGTGGTAATTTTTTACACGACTCGAAAACACGACACGAACCTAACACGAAAATAATGGGTTTGGGTCAAGCCTTGGCGGGTTCGGGTCAAAATCAGGTCAACCGATTGACCTGCCAAATAAACAAGTCGGGTTCAGGTCGAAATCGGGTCGACCCGTCTGACCCCGAAAAAAAAAACAAAAAATCAGGTCGAGTTCGGGTTCGGGTTCGGGTCGACCCGTTTGACCCGAAAAAAAACTTCACATTAAAGAAGTTTTCGGGTCAAACAGGTCGACGGGTCGGCGGGTCGA
Source organism: Mitragyna speciosa (assembly GCA_024721245.1). Lineage (NCBI taxonomy): Eukaryota > Viridiplantae > Streptophyta > Magnoliopsida > Gentianales > Rubiaceae > Mitragyna > Mitragyna speciosa. Next base: position 44,420 of record JAMWEH010000207.1, read on the forward strand.
CCCATTTGACCCGAAAACTTCTTTAATGTTGGCTTGTGTGAAGTTTTTTTTCGGGTTGGCGGGTCGACCCGCCAATCCGTTTCGGGTCGTGTTCGGGTTGGCTTTTTTCGGGTTAACGGGTCGGGTTCGGGTTGACAGGGTGGCTATTATACTTGGGTCTCAACCCGACCCGATTGCCACCCTTACCCAAACTTAATTGATGATATTATAATGTGTTTTACCGATTTTTATTTAATCCGTTTTTTACAAAAGTAAATTAATTAGTGATGGTCAAATAAAATAAAATAAAATAATTTCTAACAGGGACCGCTGTGAAAACTACTCTGTAAAATCAGGAACAACTGATGATAGCCTGAAAGATTCCTTCTCCACTGGCGCGGTATGATGAACAATACTTTTACTAGACAAGGATATAAGAGCGCAACGTGGAAGGACAATATCTTACTCGAAAAAAACTTACAAACCAACGTGCAAGCATTATGGAAAGGTAAATAGTTCAGGTTTGAGTTGGATTAGTTAAGTGTGAAGGTGACTTAGGAAACCTGTGGATTCGGACAATGTTATTGAAGGAAAATACACCATACTGTTCTCGGTTAGTATTAGATATGTGGGATGCGCTATTGGTGATAGCTTTCGTGATTTGATGACTTATAATAACTTTTCGAAACAGCCCTTTAAAACTTTGTCATGTATTCAAATTAATGAAAAAAATCAAAATAAATAAATAAATAAAGAAAAAGGAAAAGAAAATAAATTTTTGTTTTGTTTTGTTTAAATTTGTATTGTGTTAAATGGAGTTTCCGTGAATGTTAATGTCCACAGGATATAGACTTGTCATTTCAAAATTAAAACCAATTTAGAGAGGTCAGCTTATAAATACCAAGGGGAGAGAAACTGATGAAAACCTTCCTTGTACTTAATGAGATTACAACAAACTTTGGTGGAGGTTAGACTAATAATAGGGTTAAAACTTTATGTTTAATAGAGATTAGAATTTATGTCCTCAATAAAAAATATAAATATCATTTTCTTAAGTGGATATTTGGCTCACAGGTTAAGAGAGAATTTTTTTGGGTGGTTAACAGAATAAACGTAATGAAGCGCAATTTGGTTTTGATTTAAACATTCACACTAACAAAACTGCAAGTTTTCATTTGTAGAATTTTCTCTTCTTTTTGGTTGCAATTCTTGCCTTCTTGTCAAATGCATTTAGAGTGTGATTAAGTTTTTTATCTTCAAACTAAAAGAATATTTAACCCACTAGTTTGTAAACACAATTTATATAACTTTTACATTCAAAATTGAATGCAAATTCTTTTGAGTAATTTATCGAGACTAGTAAAATCCTTTGCCGTAATTAGAATAAATATAGCAATCAAAAAATTTTTGGGTCAAAAGATTTTTTTATAAAAAAATTTTAAATTTGAGTTGATGAAACTTATTTTCCTCTCCCATCAGAATAATTTGCCAAACTACCGTTCAATTCAAACAATTCTGGCAACTTTAAATAGCAGTAAGGGAGAGGCACGCCATTTAGTTTACTAACATCTTATACGAAGACATTGACAGACCTATATTTTTGCATGGCACAAAATGTTGCTGGTTAAACGAAAAATATGGTCATAATTCGATTCATGACTTTGATTCTGAAGGAATTTGATTAGACGTCAGTTAGATTTTTTTTTCCCAAAAGTCAAAGGCAAGAAATTAAGCAAAACTAAAACAATCCTCTCCCAAAATACCTTATTAGGAATCGTCCTTGAAATTCACAAATAATACGCACTGGATTCGTACCAATTATTGCTTCCAACGCTATGAATTAGATATGTGTGAAAGGTTTGGAATTAATGTTTTAGTTTTCCAAGTTTCTACGACTTCTATAATGTAAAATTATTGCTGAATAATCCATCCAAATAGGTTTTCCAAATAATTATTCTAAACACTTTATAATCTAAACAATTTTTCAACATTTTAAAGAAGTCAATAATTAGAGAATAATAATTTAAATAATAGTAGTTTAAAGAGTACACGTTTTTTAAATTATTCCAAAACATAATCTGAACACATTTTGCGACATGTTTATAATTGAACCCCGTAGACGACGTGTTTATAATTGAACCACTTTGTTATCTTATGCGCATCATATCATCCCAAAACTAGTATTATTTTTTCAATAATACTCCAAAAATAGATCTAACCAAAATTTTATCCCTATATTTATGGAGCTAGTGTGGACGGAAGACTAACAAAACAGATTACCACTCTGTAAAAATAATTTAGGAGAGATCAGCTCGTAATTGTCAAGTTCGTACAATATCACAGAGACGAGATCTAACAAAATTTGTGAAAATGTCCCGGAAAATACAAGAACAATCTGACGACATGGATGAAGACTGCCAACAACCAAAATATAAAATGCCACGGACGCTTAAGAAACTTGAACGCCGTTTGGAAGAGATGCTGGGAAGTGAGTCATTCAACTACAGTCAACAACTGCAGAAAGTACCACCAGTTCTTCGATTGGAGAACGGATCGAATGACTACGATCCCATGGTGGTTGCTTTGGGACCGTATCACCATGGCGAGCCGAAGCTCAAATCTGCCGAGGATTTCAAGTCTAAGGCGCTGGAGCATATAATTATGGATACAGGCAAGAGCTTGCGATTTTTCTTTAATAAGGTATTTGAACAGGTAGGTAATGTTCGAAAATTTTATACTGAAGATTCTACAAAAAAATTCAGTGACTCAACATTTGCACAAATGATGCTTCTTGATGCCTGTTTCATCATAAGCTATATATTAGCACCCACAAATCCAAGATTTGCTTCAACTATACTCAGTGATCTTGGTCACCTGGATTTTTCAATCATTTATCGCGATTTGTTTCTACTTGAAAATCAAATTCCACTCCCGTTTCTTAAGGACGTGATTTGTTTGGGATATCATGACCATGGTTTAAATTCGTGGTCGCGGTTACAGTCGCGACGTGTACCGTTTCACATCGGACTCGGTCGCAGTCTCAGCGAGACACATATTTTAATATTAAAAAAATATTATAAATAATTTATCAAAATATTAAAAAAATGCTAAATGAAAATAATCAAAAAATATGCCTAAAATAATTATTATTCTAAATATCATAAATAATCAATCAAAATATTAAAAAAGGCTAAATAGAAATAATTTTAAAAAATGCCTAAATCCATACAGGTATTTTTTTTTTTAAACCAAATTACAAGTATTTCAAACTGACAGTGCTTGCATTACAAACGTGGCATACTTTGTACTGCCGTTGCCTACACTTGTGGTGGTGTATTCTCTAGCATATTCCTTAGATAAGTAAAATACCAATTTAATTATGCTCCCGGTAAAATTTAATTATGCTCCTCCACCATAAAAAACAACAGATCTATTTTTTTCTCAACCTGATGTCCCTCTCTTTGAAGTTGCACAAGTTAGCAATTTGCGGGCTGAGCATGCCGCCGTGCTGGAGGCGAAGCTCTTTTCTTTCTTCCGGCCGAGCACACCGCAAGTTCCAAGATCTGTTTTTTGTCTCACCGTTGTAGCAAAAGACACTAGCGCCAGTGGCAAGGAGCTGAAGAGGTTGATGGGTCCCAGCCATTGAGCGCTCCAAGCGGGTCATGGAGGCTGGATTTGAAAGCTGTAAGTGCTTGGATCTCAGCTTCGACTTCGCCGGCTAGCCCTATATAATGCTTTACTGAAGATGGATGATTAATCTACTGATGATTTAGTATATTATCTTGCAGTGAATTTTAACCAAATTTCATGATGATTTATGGAGTGATTTCACCGTTTCATCGTTTGGTCCGTGTTGACTCGGACGAGTCGTCTGCGAATCAGGCGCTTTTTCTCGACTAGGAGATAACTCAGGTCCGAATCGACCGAGTCAGGCCGAGTTATCGGCGAGTCTCCGCCTCCGAGTAGGATCGGAACGATTTCGGACGGAGCCTTCCGATCCGGTGGCAACTCGGCCGAGTCATCTCCGACTGGGCCGAGTCTTTGAACCATGATCATGACTCGAACGGATGATTTAGTTGACGAATTTATATATAAATTTCTAATGTCTCAAGAAGACAGCGAAAAAAAAAACCAACGATGAACCGCCCATTCATTTTCTGGATGCTTTTAGGCGTGTCCTTCTCTCAAAATGCTCTGAGGTCCCGAGGACATATGTATTCCCCATTACTTGCTGGATAAAAAACAGGTAAGATGATATCTGCAGTTGGAAGCCAAAGAAGTACATTGATGTCCCCACTGGGGAGCAAGAAAAGCGGGATGAAGACACCACTGCAGAGCAACAGGAGCAAGAGCAGTGCGATGATGACTCCACTGCAGAGCAAGAGGAGCAAGTGAAGTGCAATGATGAGCAGGTGAGGAGCGACGATGACTCCATTGCGGAGCAAGAGGAGCAATTGAGGTCCATTGATGCCTCCACTGGGGAGCCAGTGGAGCAAGAGAACTGCGATAACTGCATTGTGGAGCAAGATAAGCAAGAGAAGCAAGAGGAGTGCGATGATGACTCCACTCAGGAGCAGAACATCCCCTGCTTTCATTCAGCTTCGGATCTAAAGGCAAAGGGTATTCACTTCAGACCCAGCCGAGATTATTCTTTGACGGGCCTCAGCTTCAAGTCAGGTTATTGCTATGCACAACTCCAACTCCCAATCTTGCACGTTTCAACACATACCAAGGTGTTCTTTTCAAACTTGATAGCCTATGAAAGTTGTCTAAAGTCTCCTGAGCGAAAAGTGACGGCTTATATTAAATTTATGAAATCACTCATTTGTCCATGCTGATGATGTTAAAGAGCTGCGAGACAATGGAATATGGTTCACCTCGTTAGGCAATGATGAAGAAGTAGTTAAGATGTTTAAAGAGCTAAGCACTTCTACACTATCCACTGAAAAAGTTTATGAAGATGTGAGGGGCGAAATTCAGGAACACTTCCGCAGCAAGTTCAAGCCACGGCTGGGGGAATTTCTGTACACTTATTTTAGGAGTCCATGGACAGCAATTGGTACATTTGCTGCTATTGCACTTCTGGTTTTAACTCTGCTTCAGACGATTTTCACCATCAAGCGTCCTTGATTTCAAGTCGTAATAGAAACTATTAGCGAGAAATGGTAGCAAAGATATCTTGAATTCCAGTGCATTGTAATCTAAATATTTGTGACTTAATAATATTAATCTGTGTGCTGAAATTTCTATTTTCTTTTAACATCTTTTCATAGTCAAAGATACCGCCCCCCCCCCCCCCCCCCCCCCCCCCAAAAAAAAAAAAAAACCATTTTTCTCAACTTTGCCATATGTATTTCCTTGTGCCTTCGGTTGTTTTTTCCCCCCTTTCATTTTATATAGAGAGAAAAACCTTCCGTTGCTTTATCTCCTCAACTTTTCAGAGTACGCATATAGTTGTTCATTATGACAGGGAAGTCTTTGAGATTTTTTATTTCATCCATTTTCTGTTCTTCAACAAACCGTTATTAAAACTTTTGTAATTTTCTAATTGGAAAAATTGTTGCATTGGCAAGATTTAACAATAGGGAAGATTTAAGAACTTCTACCATTTAAAAAGTATATGTATCGATGCATACAGTACATCACTTAATTGTGTTATGTATGTTAAGCAAGTATCTTCACCAATATCTGCTGCTCATACTTTGCCATCTTGACAGCTCATTCAACTTGAAGATATAGCACTAGTTTGTTTTGTGAACTTTTGAACTGATTGTGTTTATCTTTCTGTTACTATTTTGTATTTTGAATAGAGTTCTACACAAGAGCAAAGGCTCACTACTTGTGTATAAATATCAAAGAAAATATCAATGGAAATTAATCTGAGTTTACTGCACCATAATTTCTACAATGTAAACATAGAATTGGATGCTTGCCCTTCAGGCACAGTCATTCTGGAAACAGTATGCATCTCAACTAGTCCAGAATCATTTTACATTTACAATTAAGGCGTGAGCTATATGAAGTAATGCATGTATAGACTTAACTGACGCACGAAGTTTGTACATAATGTTAACATTATGTACAAACTTGAATTTCCTCCCACCATTCAAGAGGGACGATTATTTCTATTTATGTACAAACTTGAATTTCCTCCCACCATTCAAGAGGGACGATTATTTCTACCACTCTTCTTGACGTAAGTCATGCTCAGTGTTGGTGAAAGAGGACAACAGTCAATACAAAATGTACGATTATATCCATGGTTCGCCATATATCAGCCAAGTCCGCGACATATCGCCCAAGTCATAACTGATATGGAGTCTATCGTTACATTACCGTTACACGCATCGTTCTTAAAATTAAATCGAGTACAAAAAGCGAGAAATTGGCAATATCGGCTAATATGAACGGTATGACACCATATTGGTTAAAATCAGCCGAGATCTCAGCGATATGCACGGTTATGAACTCAAACAACTTGGGAAGGTAAACACGATTTTTGTTAACCATCTCCTTTAATAAAAAAACAATAAAAAAATAAAAATTTGAAGAATAATAATCAAAATGTTGGATTAATCAATCAAGAATTAACCTTTTCACCCTACCATACAAAGTAACGGGAGTGCAAATTGGAGCTAAGTATTAAGCATATATCATAACGTTAAAAGAGAAAATCCATCTTGTACTAAAAAATCCAACCCCATCATCTCTCCCTTTTTTTCTTGCCGGCAATATTTTAAATCAAAAGATAAAAATTATAATTACACTACATAGATTTTTTTTTTCAATTTTGCAACCTTTTGCAAATCTATCATCCCAATTCAATCAAAAGTTCTTATTGATCAATTTATCATGAAAATGCTTATTGAGAATATGGTAAAAATGCTTACTTATTATATCTATTTATAATATTATTTGATAGATATATGTCCTTTTGATGTATTGAACTAAATACTATTGCTTTCTTTATGTAATTCTTGTTATATTATATAAGATATGATAGTTTTACTCTTATATTTAAGTTTGATGTCATATAAAATTGATGCTAAAATCATTTACTACTAATACTATAGTTCTATGGTTGCAACAATACTACTTTATTTTAATAATTAGTGGTTATATACGACAATATAGGTATTTAGTACATTTAATTTGATAATTGTATTTGCTATGATATTTTTTATTTTTAGTAATTTTATTAAATTTTTTGAAAAATTTTATATGCTATAATGTGTTTATCACCCGATATTTGATCAGTATGCCGCGATGGAAGTAAAACAATAGCGACTACGAACGATGATTACATCTGCCATTTCAAAGTAACCAAAATCGTGATCCAAGTCCCAATAATTATTATTGATAATTATTTAAGGAAATTAATAATGTCCGTAAATATTAAATCAACAAATGTAAGTATTAATTCAATGACAACTTGCAAAAAACGAGTAGTATTTACTTTGAGACTCGCCACACGTTTAAATTCCAAACAACATTGAATTTATACCATCAATTTTTTTAAACTATAGATCTCAGATGCGTATTCTACCAAAAATGACTGTTGATAGTCCTGATTGCCTAAATTCTACGCATCGGTTTAGGTAAAAATTATTTAGTAGAAACTAGTGTTTTTAAATCTGGACCACGCAAGTGAATTTGGAGAAGGGTTCAATTCACGGTCCGACCGATTCGACACGCTGGTTCAACAATTTTTAGAACTCATTCCTTACATATGGGCTTGACAAACAGGGTGTAATTGGCTCAACAGCTTGACCCCAATCCACACTATCAATAGTAATTCCTCAACATATGGGCTTGACCAATAGGGTTTTATTGGGCTCAAACACCTGACCTACACTATTAATAGCATTACTGGTGCTTTTTTTTTTTTTTTTTTTGGTGTCTTGTTAAAGACGTTAACTCAACTTGGAAAAGGAAGAAAACCCGAAACCCAATTGCAAGCCTAATGAAGTGTCCACCACACTCATACACGTTGCCACAATAAAAATGTGGTTGACTTTAAAACGCAAAACTTAGACTACGAAATTTTATATGAAATTAAAAAGAAAAAAGCAAAGCTTCTTGTCCTGTTTTTACATTGCAACGTCCCACACGTCGTTGTCGATATGCCTCGGCTGTCAATTAATTTTAATTTAAATGTTTACAACGACTGCTTCGTAATGGATTGAGAAAAACAACAAAAAATTTTAAATCAAAAACAAAAAATAAAAAATAAAAAATTTGTGGATTTGATGAAATCTTAGGGCAGAGTGGTGGTGAAAAATACCCAGCCGTGGGTGGCTTTATGGATATGAGCATTGCCAATCACGCAAAGCCTGCCGGTTATGATCCCCAACAGTAGAAAAGAAATGCTTCTAACACCATCCACCCCATTTCGATCCTTTTGGCTACTATTTTCACCCTCGCTGCGCTTTTCACTTTATTCCAAAGCCCACGAAACTCTACAGAGGGTATGGCATCTGCACTGGGCAATTGGGTCGCCTAGATCTGACTAAGATCTGCCCAAGCTTGGCTGAAGAGAAGAGCCTAGACGAAAATCAGTGGAACAAGAGGAGAAAACCAACGAAAAGTAGCGGCGCCAAGGCATGAAAACCAACAACAATCGGCGGTGTCAAATCTGTGGCATCAAGGTAGAAATCAGTCTTGCATTAGGCTCGTTTTTTCTTAGTTGATTTTTCACTTAAGTTAATACTGTCGGTCTACGATTCTTTGGGACTTTTAGGGATTGCATGACTAGACCAGTTTGTGACTGTTTTTTAGCTTCTGCAGGCTTTTATACGGACCAGTGGCATAACCAGTTCGCGGTTCAATCGGTTGAATCAACAGGTTCGGCTCCAAAAACATTGGTAGGAACACCTTAGTGACTATGGACATGAGGAGAGAGATTGATTCGACGAAAGCTATAGTAAATTAATGTGTAGCATCGGTATAAATTATTTGGTAGGGAAACCTTAATGGCTGTGGACAATGACACGAAGACAGAAATTGATTCAAGAAAACAAACATAAGCTGTGGTAAATTAATGTGAAACGTTTGGAGAAGTCTTCATGTGTCAAGTGAGCAGTTTGCCCAATCAGACCTCTAAAGTACATATTTACAAGGTTGTATCACGTCCCATTTGCAATTAATACGAGACAGCAAACCTTAATGAGGTATAAATTATTTGCTAGTGACACCTTAATGAGGTAATTTTCTTTGATTATTGTTTTTTTAAAGAAAAGTCCCTAATTTAGGGTCTTTTTTTTCTTTCTACATCTAGAGTTGCCGCATACATGGTGTGCAGTGACTGTGAAATTTTTTTTTTTTAAATCGTGTGTCAGGTGTGTGCAGATGTGTGTGTCAGACAAGCCAATTGAAGGGGGGTTGTGTGCAATTTAAAAAAAATTGTAAGAGTCACTGCATAGTCCTTGTGCGATGACTCTCACATCATTACCCAAATTTTTTTTTTATAACTTTTGAAGAGCTTGAGTGCAATTTGAAATAAATTGTGAGAGTCACCGCATGACCATTGGGTGACTCTCACAGTTTCACACAAAGTGGAGTGGGGTTGGGATTTCAAAGAATGGTGGTACAAATTCACAGGAGGTGAAGTTAGGAAGAAGGCAAAACTGAGCCAAAAATGTTGGACGGGTCCCACACCACCCCTAGTCGGCCAAGAGGAAGCGAACTCATTCTTCTTTGATTCTATCTCAATTCCAACATGCAGCTGGCAAATGCTTTTTCTTAGTGAACTAGACACGGTTAATTTTAGTCTAATTTCAATCGTATGGAATTGTAGATAGAAGCAATTAATGTAAGTAAATAGCTATAGTAGTGTTATTCAAAGTACAATGAATAAATTTCATAATGCTTGTAAGGGAGTAATGATTTTAAGAACATCTATTTAAATCATACGTTCATATGTTCAAGTTCTAATTATAATTTTTGTCACCAACAATCTACGATGATATATTGGTTGCTTGATTTTAGGTTTTGGTTTTGAAAATTCTGTCTTATAATGTTCACCTTTCTTTGAATTTTTTATACTAAAATCAAAAGCAATTGAATTTTAACTGTTTAAAATCAATTTTTACAAAAAAGAAAATAATTTGATGAGAACAAAAAAATAATTGTGAAAGTCACCGCACAATTATATTAAAATTATTGTAATTGTAGTATGTTAAAACAAAAATTTTTTATTTGTATATTTATTTTTATTTGGTAATTCAGTATATATTCAATTTTTTTAAATCTTGTGTCAGGTGTGTGCTGATATGTGTCAGACAGGCCAATGGAAAATTGTGTGCAACTTAAAAAAAATTGTGAGAGTCACTGCACAAATGGTGTGTGGTGACACTCACAAAGAATTTGAAAAAAAAAAGCTGACACATAAAAAAAAGCTAATAATTTGAAAAAAAAAAGTCATGCTAATAATTTTAACATATTAATAAAGTCATGAAAATAATTTGGAAAAAAAAGGTCATGAAGCTATAGATAACATCGTTTGACAATAATTTTAACATATTAATAAAATCATGTTAATATTTTAGCATAATAACTACATTATTATCATAATACATGTATTTCCATACTGATTATGAAAATATAAAATTAATTCAGTAACATAATACAGTTACAATAATTTTAACATAATGATAAATGTATTTTAACATAATAACTAATTTATCATCCATAATACATGTTTTTTAACATAACTAATAATCGGTGGTGAGAAATTAAACATTTTAAAATTACTACAAAAATTAATTTTAACATACTACAATTACAATAATTTTAACATAATTGTGCGGTGACTCTCACAATTGCTTTTTTGTTCTCATCAATAATTTTTTTTTTTTTTTGTAAACACTGATTTTAAATAGTTAAAAGTCAATTGCTTTTGATTTTACTATAAAAAATTCAAAGATAAGGTGAACATTATAAAACAGAATTTTCAAATCAAAACCTAAAATCAAGCAACCAATATATCATCGTAGATTGGTGGTGACCAAAATTATAATTAGAACTTGAACATTTGAAAATATGATTTAAATACATGTGCTTAAAATCATTACTCCCTTACAAGCATTAGTGGAATTTATTCATTGTACTCTTAATAATACTACTATAGCTATTTACTTACATTAATTGCATTCTATCTACAATTCCATACGATTGAAATTATACTAAACTAACAATGTCTAGTTCACTAAGAAAAAGCATTTGCCAGCTGCATGTTGGAATTGAGATAGAATCAAAGAAGAATGGGTTCGCTTCCTCTTGGCCAACAGGGGTGGTGTGGAACCCGTCCAACTTTTTTGGCTCAATTTTGCCTTCTTCCAACGTCACCGCCTGTGAATTTGTACCACCATTTTTTGAAATCCCAACCCCACTCCACTTTGTGTAAAACTGTGAGAGTCACCGCACAATGGTTATGCGTGACTCTCACAATTTATTTCAAATTGTACTTAAGCCCCCCAAAAGTTACGAAAAAAAAATTTGGGTAAAGATGTGAGAGTCACCACACAAGAACTATGCGGTGACTCTCACAATTTTTTAAAATTGCACACAACCTCCCAATTGGTTTGTCTGACACACACATCTGCACACACTTGACATATGATTTTTAAAACAAAAAATTTCACAGTCACCGCACACCATGTGTGCGGCGACTCTAGATGCAGAAAGTAAAAAAAAAAAAAAGATTCCAAATTAAGGACTTTTCTTTGAAAAAAGTAATAATCAAAGAAAATTGCCCCTTAATGACTACGGAAATGAGTACACTGAAATTGATTTAAGAAAACAACAAAAACTTAAGTAAATAAATGTGAAACATTCGGAAAAGTCTTCATGTGTCAAGTCAGCAGTTGGCCCAATTAGTCTTCAAAACTATAAATTTACAAGGTTATGTTTCGCATTCTATTTATAAATTTTCAAGTTTGTGTTTCAAGTTCTATTTGAAATACGAGGTTGGCAAACCTATGACATGGATTAACTTGACTTATTCAACAATGAAGTAACTGCGAGTGGGAACTTCACCATCTCATGCAGACTTATGGTTTCATATCTTACTAGTACAGAAAAACCAATTGAAACATTGTAGATGTGCCACGTGTCACGATGAGAAAATTTTCCACCTTAGTGCTCATGGTCTATTTGTTACTTGTGTAACTCATGTGTTCTCAAACAAAAGTTGTGTCACGTAGCCGATTTTTTTTCCAAAACATATAGTTCTATACTTATGACTGCACCAAATCCTTGATTTAGTGGGATTGGGCTTGCATATCTCTTACCAACCCCTCATCCTGTTCTCCAAGTTTCTCTTCTCAAAACATCCTACGATTTCTTTTCCTTTTTTTTTTTTTCCTAAAGACTCCCTCTCTTCATTTTCTCCAATTTCCCCACCCAAAAATTGTTATCTTCTTCTTCTCCTTCTTATTTTTCTTCTTCTTTCTCCAATTATTATTGTTATATAGTTGTTGTTGTTGATTGTAAAACAAATATGAATTTTTTTGGGGGTTATATTGTAGGTCCACACACTGTACACCAAAATATTGTTTGATTTTTACACTAGGTTTTTTTCTTATATTCTGGTTAACTTTGAAGGTTGTGTACTCTTTGGTTTCTGCTGTCTTGTTGGTGAACTTTATTTTCAAAATTTTAGATTGTTTAATTTAAGCTTTGGTTATTATTTGGGGTCTTATTTTATGTATAAATTGGTCCTATGTTGCAAGTTACCGATGGTGGCTCCATTGCACTTAGAGGTCCACGACATTAAATTTTTGTTCACTGTTTGTTCATTTTTCGTGATTTCCCTGTTTCTATTGTTATTTAGCGAGCCTTTTGATTGTCTATTTGATGTGTTTTAGTCCCGTTTATGTTCTCAATACCAAGCTGAAGTATGTTACTGCTACAACTAATATAATCCAAATCTTCTTGGATTTATCTCAGTAAAGATAATTTAGCTTGTCAAATATAGTGCTACTATTAATATAATCTTTGATTTTCAATGCTGTTTTTGTATATAATTAAAAAGATTTGATATTTTTGGAGGAGTTAAAATTTTTGAAAAGGACCTGAAATGTCCTATGCTTTGATAATTTCCTCTAATGAGTTTCATACTAAAATTGTAAGCAATTCAATTCAATTCCTTAGTCTTTATCCTTCTGATGTGATAAAAGTATAGCTCCTAAAAACCATCTAAAATAATTGGTCTACAAAGTACCATTGTAGTAAACTGGTTTTTGCCTTCTCAAGTTCCATTTAATCAAATGCTAAAAAGTTTTGGTCTATTTAGCATGGGGAGATATGAGACAAATCTGATAGTTCACGTGTAGATGTATGTTTTAAATTGTACTAATTTCATGTAACAGTTACAATGGAGTAATTATACTTACGAAGTTTTTGAATTCTCCGTTTCAGGGCACTGTAAGAGATTGTTGGGCCTATCACATATCAGTTGAGGATGTATTAGTTGTGTAAGTGATCAGTCAGTTTGTATTCCCTTGTATCTATATAAGTTCATCCTTTCATCTTGTTACATAGTTAGTTCAACATGAAGTGATTTAGAACACAAATTTATAATTTGTATTATCAATTTCCTTATTGTCAGGAAATGGGTCTTAAATTAAGTTTTGATCATTGTGTAAAATTATTGTCCTTTAGAGGTGTTAATATTCCAATGAAGATTGTTACTTATCAAGACAAACTACAAAATTATACAATCAATAAGTTTGATGACGAACAAGATTGATTGTTAAGCAGCATGAGAATTTTTAAATTATGGAAAAAAACTGATTTCAAATGCATCATATGTTCAAGCATATCAGAAATTTCGACTATTTTGCATCTTTTCAAGTTGATTGCATTCTTGAATGTAGGAGAAATTGCATCTTTTCAAGTTGATTGCATTCTTGAATGTAGGAGAAAACATCAATTATACGCATTCTTGCTCCTTTTGGAAATTTTAGTGTGGAACCTTTCTTTTATAGAAGTGATGCATGTGCCTTTAACTTAATTTTAGAGATATAGTAAGTACTTAAGTTATATCATGATTTACTTTGCTAGCATTGATCTGCCTTTTTTTTAAGTGATTTTGCTTTGTACATTGCAATTTCAATCCTTTTGATGATGCTTTCTTTACAAGGGAACCTATGGTTTTGTTTTTGTGCAATCTATGGATTGTTACGAGGTTGAAAGAGACTCAATTTATACAGATGCATAAATTTTGTCGGATGCAAGTTATTTTACTGTTGTTGCTAAGACTAAGAAAAATGGCGCAAGACATACATTGCATTGAAATTCGAAGGCTAGGGTAAACATGTGTCCTTTTTACTTTTCATGGGTGAGTCATTTTTCTTGACATTAGTTGTGCATTGTGTAAAGGATAGTAAGACTACAAGCTTTGGGAGAGCTTACCTATGGTTCGGTATTTCTCATTTCCATGTGACAATTTGGTCCTTGCTTATTGCTATAGATTTATGTAATAGAAATGAGGTAAGGAATGTGAAAAATGCTAACTACTTATGAATATGATTTTAGCAATACTCGGTCAATTCTGAGTTAATGTTTTCATTTTTTAACTTTAGGTACACATGTTTGATTTATTTGTATGTGTTTATTTTTTTCCCTTCTTGCTTCTAAATGAATCTCTTCCTTCATTAGTGTTTCTTTTATATCTGTTTTTTTCAGCTTACACAATTTAGATAGTGTATGTTAGTAACAATATTTGTTGAGATGATTGAATAGGCAACAGTTAAATTACTTGTATTTTCATTGTATAGCAAGAAACATAAAAACTTTCAGTCGACAAACCTCTTTTGACAATTAAAAGTATTTTTATTTCATACCAGTGGACATCAGTGTTATCAATGCTAATTTGTTTCTAAATTGTTATTATTAATTTAGGCTATAAAAGGAAATATAAATGGTGGGCCCAAATGCGGCCAAGCTTGCCTAGTATGACGAGAAATGCGGTACATCTACCAATAAAACACGCCAGCACTTGTGAAAGTTTACTATAATTAAATCTTAAACTTGTTATATGGTTTATTATTGGGAAATCTACCGTGGGATTTTCTCTTCCCCATTATTTTGTATAGTTTGTTTTGTGCCTGTCAAATTTCAAGGTAAACTAAATAATAGAGATACTCATTGAGTGCCCTTATATACTACTTCAAAATTGTCCTTTTCAGTATTATGGTTAGCTAATTTTGAAGAGCTAACTTTATTAATTTCGAGCTAATTTATATTGACTTTAATATACAAGATTACTATACATATTAACCAATCTAGAATACATACTAGATTGGTAATGAACGTATGCAAGTAGAATAAATTAGCTATCGGTATGCAATCCACTAAATAATTATTGTACGTGTTTGACATACGCCAGCAATTTTTTTTTTCTTTTTGTGTGATGTAGAAATGATTATGGATTGAAATTTTCATTTTTTTTTTCCATATACGTATGTACATGGGCGCTTGTGCTTCACTTCATATCCATGTGTAAAGGTAGGAAAAGAATTAAGATGACTTTTGAAATATAAATGTTTATTTCCATAAATGATGTATCAATTACTTGGCAATTTACATACATTCTTCGTTCTTTCTCTCAACCATTGTGTGTACACATATATTTATTAAATGATATTCATCTTTAATGATACGAAGTCTTTTTTGAGAAAGTTCTTTCAAGAAGCTTTTGGTATGCACATATAATAATAAGTCAATGACTGATTAATACATATAAATACAGTGAAAATATGGTAATGAATGGAATGCATTGATAAACAATGTGTATTACTTCTATATTTTAACTTCTTTCAACCAATGCATCTCCATCTTCTTGAAGTGCTATAATTGCAAAATGAGAAAACAAATATATTGCTATTTTTCTTTACCACGAATAACTCAGGATAACATCTGTATGTCTCTTCCATCTCTTACCCTTACGCGTTTCCATGAGTGCAATACATCAAGCTGATCATTCAAATGTACAATGGAATCGATATTTGTTGTGCAATTCATCTTATCATCCTAAGAACTTTTTTGATAAATTGAAGTAAATTAGTTAGTAAAAATTGTTTGTATGATAGTAGATATTGTTACTTTTTATATTGGTTTCATAATGCAAGTATTGGCTCTAACCTTGTTGCTATGCTCCTTTTGTTTCCACATGTGCGATAGATCAAGCTTGTCATTCAAATACTCAGTGGAAAAAGATATTTCTTGTGCAATCAATGAAGTAGGAGATTGGCTTACAGTTCCTGTCTACAGTGTTTGTTATAAGTTATAAAAAAAAAGCAAATTATAATAACAGTAAGACAAATAATATAGGTTAAACTAGGAACATGTAAGTATATGGGAGATAACTAATGTGAAAATATATACTTAGTTTGTTAAAATCCCAAGCTGTAGCAGCAAGAGAACTTCCGTACAGTCACTACTCTCTCTCTCTCTCTCTCTCTACACACAACCCCTACATCTACGTATGCAATACTTTTGGATACCCCTCTAGAAAGAGCTACATAGAGTTGACCCTGTCTGAAAACACAATTTCGTTGTTAAATTCCTGCAATTGGAATTGTTTATCCTTGAGCATTTGTAATCATCAATGCAAAGCTCAAATGAATTGAGAATTATTAACGTTTGAGTACAAAAGGAAGTTCATTATCTTCTAAATTATCTAATGACTGCGGTGCGGAAATATTCTAGTTCTAAGGCAATGAACTATTAATGATTGCATGAATGAACGTCATTTCCATTTATAGTAAATTAACCTTAATCCACCAGACTTTGAAATGAGACTTTTCAGAAGCATTATCGCATATCCTCGTTTCGAAACCAATTTATGCAGTAGCAGACCACTTGGACAGAAGGAATTTAGGAATTCTTGTTGATTAAAGATGTCGTTGTCTTCGTCAACTGAATTTCAAGATGTCTTTCTCAGGTATCTTTTACTGACAAGATCATTAATATTATAAAAATTTGTATTTTTTTTAGAGTTATTATTACTTTACCAATCATAAAACAAATATTTTGGATACTCTTCAATATATTGGAATACTACATTCATTACATGATGGATTGACTGAAGATTTTTTCATGGTATGAATACGTGTTTAGATATCTTACAGTTTTGTTACAATTGTTTTACAAATTATCATTCCCATGTGGTACAATTTTCTTCGGAAATACAATTGTGAAAATGCTGCCATGATGACAAAATACAACAAACGGAAATTTTCATAGAAAAGTAGTCAGTCTTTTGTGAAACTTACCACTTTTCTTTAGAAAAAAAAAAAAAAAGAAGCTTACCACTTCTTTTTATAAAAAATTACCATTTTTTCAGTATGTATGGTGACGAAAATCACTACAACATTATCTTAAAATTGCCTGCAATGTACCAAGTCTCTAGGCCGCTAGAAAGAGAAAGTGTTAAAAGCAAGTTGTGCTAAATATATATTGAATAGTCGGTAGGGTAATTGATGTTGTGTTACCGCTCAATAATTGAACTTCATATTTGTTTTCATTATAAATTTAAAAGTAGGATATATTTTTTACCTCAAGTTTATTTAGCGAAAATAATGGGAAACCTGATAGCAACATGGCATGTGTTGAATTTTTTTGAAGGATGAAGGACAAGGAGCGGTTAGAAGTTATCATGGGAATTACTAAAGAAAGGATATAGCATCATTTATAGAAAAAAAAATCCTAAATTCCATTTTCTCCCTAGCCATTTCTTTGGTATTTCACCATTTCTTGCTTTATAGTCAGAAGATATCTTTTTCCATATGGAAAGAAAAGAGACAAACAATAGTAAAATAACTGAAAATATTAAAATAAGCATACGTTCTTTTCATATAACTGGATCGCACTGAGAAGAAGAAATACATAAAAGATTTGTCGGTCAATTCGCAGATTTTCTTATTAATTAACAAAAAGATGCGAGAAGATGTAATCAGACATTTACGTGATGACGCCGTGAAAAACAAATTCATAGCCATCGGTTTACCATATGAATTATTTGGTAGGGACACCTTAATGACTATGGAACTGAGGACACTGAAGGTCTTTACGAAAACAAAAAAAACTTAATTAAATTAATGTGAAACATTTGGAAAAGTTTTCACGTGTCCGGTCAGCAGTTGGCCCAATCAGTCTTCAATACTATAAATTTACAAGGTTATGTTTCTCATTCTATTTATAAATGTACAAGTTTGTGTTTCCCGTTCTTTTTTTTTTTTTTTTTAATACAAGTTGGCAAAATTATGACATGGATGAACTTGACTTATCCAACAATGAAGTAGCTATGAGTTGGAACTTCACCATCTCATGACAAAGGCGACCCCATGCAGACTACCTAAACCCAATCAACTACATAATTTTATGCTACAAGTAGTCTTAGAATTGACAACATGAAAATTATTGAAAGCATACAAGATAACATCGAATCCCTATAAAAGTGAAATAATAGTTGCAAAAGTAAATTATTGGTAATAGGATATAATAGAAGTTCAATATGCATAATATCCCAAAGTAAACTTTGAGATACAAGTCAGAATAGATGTAAAGTTTATTAGAATCTAGGGTCAGATCTACACTCTCCAGTGAGGCATGTGCCCTCACTGGCAAAAAAAGCACTTTATTAGAATTTAGCCATTAACCCCATTAATTTCTAAGAAATACATATATCACTACTGTCATTTGCGAATGTTTAAACTATTCCAACTGTACCTAAAAATTTAAGAAAATTTCACAGTTTATTTTTGACCCTACCAAAAAATAATTATGGCCCTGACCCTGCTGGCAACTACAAACGGCATTAGGAGGAACAAACCATTTTTTTTCCTTTTAGTACTAGAGCCCAAATATTTGGTAGAATCTCTTGGCCTACACTGAATTCGGAATCGAGCCGCCTCTGACTTTTTTTGTTTTAGAGAAAAGTCTCACACTACCTCTCTCTCTATTCACAAGTCTTAGATCCGAGACGTTGCTTAAGAAGAACTGAATTCCTTCCACTCAGCCCAGCAGGTCATTGGTAAAGAATGTTTGAAACCAAGCCATTTAATCAAAGCATAACAACTTATGTATGGTATAAAAATTTGGTGGTGAAATCCTGATGAAAAATACAAAGCCTGTCCCCATTCTATTAGAACCACCAAAAGTAATATCCTTATTTATCTTGTTCACTAGTATTTCATTATGTATTGTCGTCCCCTAGGACAAATCTACCATTATAAATATGAACATGGTATAAGTTGCAACTAATCAACTAGCCTAGACATGTATAAGAATACCATGGAAACTTCAACTGAAGAACAATATTCTCAGACTTTTGCAGGTGATGAGGTAAACATTGACATTCCAGAGAAGAATTTGCAAATTGCAGATGGCACACCAAGTGGAAACCAGTGTCTTGAACGTCGAATGCAAAAAGTCCCACCAGTGTTAAGACAGAACAAGAATTACCAGCAAGAGTATGATCCCTTGGTGGTTTCTCTGGGGCCTTATCACCATGGCAAAGAAGAGTTTCAGTCAACTGAGGACTTTAAACGGACGGCCCTGCAGATGTTCGTTGAAGATAGCGGCCGGGAAGCAGGATATTTCCACTCCCAGGTACTTGAACATGTCGATTATGCAAGAAATTGCTATATTAAGGGTTCAACAGAAAAATACGACGATGCAGCATTTGCACAAATGATGCTTCTTGATGCTTGTTTCATCATAAACCTCATATTACTAATTCAAGGCCCCCCGGAGAACAACCATATCACCAGCCTACATCTTGGTCACTTTGTGATGGTAAATGCATTTCGTGATCTACATCTACTCGAAAATCAAATCCCCTTCAGGATTCTTAAGCATCTGATGTGCCTGAGATATGAGCAACAAGAATGTGAAAAGATGCTTAACGATTTCTTGACTCCAATTCATTTAGGGGAGCGTAAAGCGTGTGAAATAGCCAGCAGGAGGGACGAAGATCTTCCACTTCATCTTTTGGAAGCTCGCTGGGAAGTTCTTGTCACTGAGTCCTCTAATTCTAAAGACATACCAGCAACACCACAAAGTCCACAATCTATCTCTAGCAACGGATCCCATTCTGGCTGGCTCAAACGCATGGATAATTCTGTAAAATGCAGCCTTCTTGGCCAGCATATCTCTAATTTGCCATGTTTTCCATGGAGGAAAGGAAAAGACGATGGTGAGAGCATAGAAAAATTCATTCACTGCTTTCGTTCAGTCATAGATCTAAAGGCGAAGGGAATTCATTTCGGGCCAAGCAAGACTGGTTCTTTGATGGATTTCAAGTTCAAATCGGGTTATTTCTATGCTCTACTTGAAGTTCCAATTTCGCTTGTTAACTTCGAAACCAAAATTTTCTTTTCAAACTTAATTGCCTACGAAATATGCCATTGTACAGTCAGAGACCCAGTAGTCTCAGAATATATTGAGTTTATGAGATTACTGATTGACAACCCGAAAGATGTGAAAGAGCTGAGAGAAAAAAGGATATTGTTCACAACCTTAGGCAGTGATGAAGAGGTGGTAAAACTTTATAAAGAATTCAACACTCATGGCATGGGCAGTGTCAACATTTTCCAAAATGTGAGGGAGGAAATTCAGGCTCACTATAACAACAAGGCAAAGACATGGTTAGCTGAACTCATTTACACTTACTTTAGGAGTCCATGGACTACCCTTGCCTTATTTGCTGCCACTTTCATCCTTGTCTTGACTTTTCTTCAGACCTATTATACCCTCAGGCCTTCTTAATTTCCAGATTTAAATTAAAAATGTGAAATAGTTGCCAAAAATAATTTTCCATGTTGTGTATACAAGGTTTCAAAGTTTCCTTAATGGTAGTGCTCTTTAAATTTATATCCTACTTATTTGTGGAAAAAGCAACGTTGTTCATGCCTTTTATATCTGTAATTGTTCTCTTTTTTTTTTTCCGTTTTACCGTTTTCTGATTTAGAGTATGGCTTCAAATCAAACCAATTTCTCGGTTTATTTTTCATATAAATGAAAAATTTTAAAATCGAATTTAAATCATTTAATGGAATTGGTCTCAATTTATCCATTACAGAATGGAAACTAAAAGTGAACTAGGTGTGCTTATTTTCACTTTGATTAGTGAGAGATCAAATAAATTTCACTTTAGGATCATTAAAAAAACAATATCAAAAATTCATTGTAAGACTTCAATGTTTTTTGTTCGAAGGAAGATCACCAAATTAAAATTGGAAAAATTCATCATCCACTTCAGCATATTGTATTTCATTAGAATTTTGTTAGGATTAATATGTTGATCACTCAATCACTATTCATTAATAAGCCAAGCAAATTGGTATGTATATTACGTATAGATTAATATTTTAATACAGTGTAACTGTGCCATTATTTACTTTAAGAGAAAGCCTATCTCTCGTACTTAGTTGTTCCTCAAACTCTTAAGGCAAATTGCTAAAATTGTCCCTACTTTTATTGAATTTGTTTTAGTACTTTCATTTTAAAATTGTATCACTAAATCTTGTTTATGTTTTATTACTTTTTGCTAAAAGTTTGCCACACCATATCTCAAGTTTCTTAATTATGTCCAATATATAGTAGGTAGAGTTAATTAATACTGCATTTTTAATGTGCAAGAATTTTTTTTTTTTTTTACTATTATTCATTTTTCATTGACTGAATTTGATCATTTTGGATAGAGAAGAATTCTTTGTTTATCACATGATTTCATTTTGATAGAAAATATAATCGATCCATTTTTGCCTATAACACTATGTGCATGTGACTTAGGCAACATGTGAGACTAAAATGGTACGAACGTTAAAATGTGTGGAAACCTAATTGCTTCATTTGGAATGTGACTTACTAAAAGAGTCATTTTAGAAGTATGAGGGACTATTTTGCAATTTTTCCAACCACTAATATTATCAAATTGCGTACCGAAACTGTCTGATCCAATCAAATAAGTCTAGACAGCGTATCACCATCAATATTAAAAAATTAGGTGTGTCGAAATTATTTTATCCCATAAATGTACAAATGCTTACTTATTTCTTCATTCTGCAGTTACATTGAGATGTTTTACTGATGAAAGGAGATGCACATGCTTAAATATACTTCAAGAGAGAAAAAAAATGGTTTTTCAATACGCATGTATTTGGTGTAACGAAAAAAGTATAAATAATTTTGTAAATTTAATAAATTTCCTAATTGCCTGTTGCAATTTAATCTAGTTAAATTTATAGTTAGGGATGGCGATGTGATACAATTAACAATGGAAGAGAATTATTGGAGGTACATAAGCTTTTATCACAATAAAAGATGGACTATCATAGGTTCATGATCCTGTTGATCTTTAAAAACATAAGAAAAAGAAAACTTTCTGCAGGATTACTATATACCTAACCATATTTATCATATGCTATCTATTAACTGGTACAAAATTTCTATTATGGCTGGAGCTATAAATTTTTGCACTGGTCTCCAAGTCTTTAAAATTTCTTAGCTGTGACTCTAAACTTTCTATTGTTTTAGATATTACCCTTAATCATAGACAATGATATAATGATTTTTCATTATCATAACTCTCATTCAAATAGTTAATTTTGTTTTAAAAAAAAAAGTAATAAGTTTCAATAAAAACTTATCATTTTCTTTGAAACTCTAATATTGTTTTAGTGACACTTTGAAACCGAGGGCAATTATATTTGAAAATTGCCCTCGAATCAATACATTTTACTTTGTTGTAGGTTACATTAATACGATTGATTAATACCTATAGTTTGTCTACATGCTTTCAATGCTTTTTGGAAACTTTAAAATCTTTTATGTCGGAGTTATAAAAATTTTCAATTTGTTCAAAAACTTCAAACAACTTATAACATACTTCGGGATTATGTCCAGCATTATAGAAAAATTCTGCCCTTGGGACCTTTTTTCTATTGTTAAAAAATCACATGTTGATATATTTATGGCTCTGAGAACTTTTTTTAGCATCTCCTCGAGCCATTCCAAATATTATCATGCAAGCATTATTGACTATCTTCCATCACTATGTTAGTTAGTGACAAAAGGTTTAAAACCAAAGATTTGTTCTTTTTGGAAACTTGAGAACTGAGATTGGACCGAAGGTCAAACTCTTGCCTTCTATCTACAAAATCATAATAAATAAAAATAGTTACTGTCCTAGATAAATAATCTATTAACCTATTGTCCCTATCTTTACCTTTTGTATACTCAAATGTTACTTAACATCCAAATCATATAATTGTGCCTAGAAAACTTTTGACATATTCTATTGCTAAATTTTTTCTCCTTGGTTTTATTACAAGATTTCACTATTGCTTCACAGTTTATTCTGACCCTAATAACACCTAAAATTTTGTAATATGAGTTCGTTAATCCTGTTTCTCTATATTTACCTGAGAGATATGTACATTTTTTTTTTCTTGTCTACTACTATATTTATTTGCTTTTGCTATCAAAGTGGCTCCCATCTATGGTCGCTGCGTCTAGCTGTGGTCACTTGTCTTTGTTTCTATAATTACATATATGACAACTTTCTAACGGCAGATCTTATTCTAATAAACTTTTACATTTTTTATTTTTTATAACCAATCCTATATCATCTTCATTGAAATATTTTTGTCCTCCTGATTTTGTCTTACTATATGATAAGCTTGTTATTTTATAGGTATCTTTAATATACATTCAATTAGAATTTAATATTCCTAAAAATGCCTCAATTGTCCAGTTTCTTCTAATATATTAGGAAATTTTAATTTTTTACTTTGTGTTCGTAAAGTTTTATTTTACCTTCTCGTATTTTCATTCCTAAAAACTCTATATATCGCTCAACTAATTCTATCTTCTTTTTGCTAATTATTAATACTTTTTTAAGAAATTCATTAAATATTGCATTTAAATGTTCATAATGTAAGTCTATATTCTTTTTTTTTTCACAAAAACCAATATATCATCTATAGACATTGAGACAGATTTATATTTTTATAATATAGTGATAAACAGTTAGAAAAAAATAATAGAACAAAAAGTAAGTCTTTATTTAAATTTATCATTTGTTTGAAAAAACACATTATTTTTTTACGTTATAGTAATGAAGTATCAATGTAATATTATATATAACCATTTAGTCGTTTTCTTAACATTTCAAAGAAAATGCATCATATCTGCAACCTTTTATGAATATCTACAGCCCTACATGAATTATCTTGCGGCTAGTCTACTATTATTGTGGACGTGTTACACGTGTACAGAATTTGATTTGAGAAAACAATAAAAAGTTTATAACTAAAGCCAAACATGCAGAAAAGTCAAAACAAGTCCACAGGATAATCACATCAGCTGGTTCAAGACTCCGTGCACAAAGTCTTCGATTTCGTTATTTTGGCTGAGAGGACTAAAGTTCCCGTTTCTTGTTGAGAGGACTAGTCTTCTTTTAGATCTGTTATTCAAAGGGTTAATAACACTTTGCCCCCTTGAACTTAGTGGGTAGTCACACTTTGCCCCCCTCAACTTTAAATATATACACTTTGCCCCCCAAAGGTTAGTCAAAGTTAATAATTCAAAAAAAAAAGTGAGTGTTATGACATTATTGCCCTTTTATTAATGAATATATTTATAACTTTATATCATTTCTTTTTATTTTTAAAAGATTTATTTCTTCACCATCATATAAATTCTATAAATATATCAAACTAAAAAATTTAAAGAAAGTTAATATTTAATTTACATCTTTAAAATTGTTTCTCTTGTATCAATATTTACTTCTATATATGTTATTTTTAATTTATTAGATTTTAAGTTAAATAGAATTGATAAAAAGCACAACAATAAAAGATAAATTCAGTTACTAAAATTTATATAAAAAGGTAATACCAAACTCATTTATTTAAAGTAAATTTTTATCATTTTAATTTATTTAAACTTTTAGACTAATATTATTGTCATTTTTATATTTATCAAATTATTCCAATATGAAATTCTTAATTAAAGAATTTCTTATTATTTATTGTTTTGGACTAAATGTTATATTTTTTTGTTTGACTTATTTATTCTTGTTTGCCCTAGTATTGTATAATGGGCTAACTCTTCTTTTTTCCCCAAATATTCTTTGATTAAAATTTTCATATTGGACTAATGTGATAAATCTATTATATAATTAATACAATAGAGAATATATAAATCTTTTAAAAATGAAAAGAAATGATGTTAAATTATAAATGTATTCATTAATAAAAGGGAAATAATGTCATAACACTCACTTTTTTTTTAAATTCCTAACTTTGACTAGTCTTGGGGGCCAAAGTGTATATATTTAAAGTTGAGGGGGGCAAAGTGTGACTACCCTCTAAGTTCAAGGGGGTAAAGTGTTATTAACCCTTATTCAAATCGAGATGTTCACAAACACAATTCAGTCCTAGTCATAAAAATTTCAATTTTAATTTGTTCTTATAGCTAAATCAATTAAACTTGAACGACCAAATGAGCTCATTTATTAAACGTTTACGAATGGTTCACGAATATGGGTAATATCATCTTTTCACCTTTAAGTTGCTTGATATTCTAAATCCAACATATAGTAGCCTTCATCTTCATCTTTTCACTTAATCCATTCATTTTCATGGGATGATTGTGAAGCTGTGGTGACATTTTGGAATAACTGTTTCATGTCCTTCGAAATGAATATTCATTTTTTTCAGTAAAAGGAATATTAATGTGATTAATCATTAGCCCAATTTATGGGTAAGATTAATAATTCTATGTTTAGAAGAAAATTCTCCAAAAATGAAATACAGTCCCATTAACTGTTCAATCCATTGTAATCTCATCAACCAATCATATTTAAGACATAATTGCTTTGATAGTTATACAATTGGCATACAGAACGTGGCAAGTTTTGGTGGTCGATGGTGTCCATGCTAGGGCTGAGGATGGCTCTGTTTCATAGTACCCCATTATCTTATAAAAATGACAATTTTCTGTCAATTATAAAGATGATAGTGTGGTTGCTAATTTTTGCATGTCTTTAGTTATTGTTAGAGCAAATAGTAAAAATATTTGTAATAGATAAGTTAAATTGGCACAAGATCTTTTGTTACATTCCATGTTACATCTCTTGATAGGATGACACATATCTAATTAGAATCTAACTTTTGTGTAACCTCCCAATACAAAGGACATGTGTCAATTTTTTAAACTGTATAACATGAAGTGTAACATAAAAAATATAACAAAGGACCTGGAGCTGTTTAAATTCAACATGATGCACGACAAAATAAGTCATATTTTTACGCATTAAAATAAGTGATATTTTATATATTTATGTATAATCTTAAATAATAAAAAGTAAATATATCTATAATTTGTATAAACAATAGTTACAGACATATAAAATAACTGAAGCGGTTGATGATAGCATATAAAGAGAGGATCCACGAAATAAAACAACATTAATCACCATGGCTGCTTCTTGAGTTTTTGGCTCCAGCACCTTCATGTATCGTCAAGCCAAAATCACCATCTTTCTTTAGAGCTCAATCTCTGCCTTCAAAAAAGTTTCAGAATGCAAAAATTGGCTACAATAATAGAACTAATAAAGCAGAAAATTCTGCTGCTACTTCTACTACAAAAATTAACTTAGTTTCGACTTCGGAGTCGACTCGGTTGATGACGCGAATCCTTCTTAAGCGGTTGCTGCTTCCATTGGCCGCCACTGCTACCTACTTGCTCGCCTTCTTTCACGGTAATCATTGTAATTGCTCTTTCTTTCTCACTAACCTTGTCAATGTCACTTTTCAAAAATACCAAAATCAATTTACTTTCCCATATTGTTGTCAAGAAAAGATCTTGAATGTTTCTAAAATTCGGTCTTGAATGTTTCTAAAATTCGGTCCTGCCCATTAAGGTGAACTGAGGGAGTAGTATATGTACCGATTTGGTCGCATTTTGGTTGGTTATTGCCGGATTAGACTGGTTCTATTGTCCCGTGGCCACTTAATAATAGATGAAGAATTACAGAATTGGGGGTAAGAATTGTTTAAAGTTCTGTTCTTAATAATTTTTTTCTACCTAATTTTAGCTTTTGATTTTTGAAAAATCTATTTTGTGATGTTTTCAACTGTTTTTTTAATTAATTTTTTTGAATTTTTTAAACTAAAATCAGGAGCAACTAATTTTTAATTTTTCTAAAATTAGTTTTTATAAAAATCAGAAGCTATTGAGAACAAACACTAAGGGTTCATTCTAAGCAGATTTTGATTTTTGTAAAAACTTATTCTGAAAAAGTTGAAAATCGGCTACTCTTGTTTTTACCTTAAAAAATCCAAAAGTATGATAAAACAAAGCAGTTGAAAATGTCACAAAATGGATTTTTCAAAATAAGAAGTTAAAAATAGGTAAAATAGAGCTGTTGAAAACAAACCCTAAATGCATATTTAGTTTTCAATTTTCTGTTTTTTAAAATTGTGATGGCGACTGAAGTTTTTTAATTTTCTAAAGGAATATAAGAAATTTATAATTTGTTCAGCAATAGGGAAAACAAAACGATTTTTCTACGAGGTTTAGATTTTGTTTGTTTGTTTCCCTTGTATCTCTGCAATGATTTTTCCCAGGTGCTTCCTCTAATTCTTCAGTCATATTAATTTCTTTTGGAGAAATTATGACATTATTAGCACTATTTACTATAAACGCTAAGTGGCCATATATAGTTTTTGTCAACCATGCCTTAACAAGCAAAAACAT
The DNA here is from genome assembly GCA_024721245.1 of Mitragyna speciosa. Classification (NCBI taxonomy): domain Eukaryota; kingdom Viridiplantae; phylum Streptophyta; class Magnoliopsida; order Gentianales; family Rubiaceae; genus Mitragyna; species Mitragyna speciosa. The sequence continues at coordinate 72,173 of JAMWEH010000207.1, forward strand.
AATTAAGACAAAGATTTCATTTACAAACAATTTTGTTGTTCATGTACTTTGTGCATTGGGAAACAGTTTACTTTTGTTATTAGTCCGGAGAATATTGGGGACTATTGTTCGAATACTGTTTTGATTTCAGTCAATATTTTTATATCCTATATATGTAATAAGTGTTTGTAATTTTCTAATTTATGCCACAACTATTTGTAATTGTTGTTCATGTACAATATTACCTTCGAGCCAATACAAAAGGTATGCAATTGTGACCTCATTGGCAGGCAGGTTTTGATTGGGACAAATATCCAACAGCCAATACAAAAGGTGTGTAATTCCTAGCCTCTACTTATATATACTTTGTTAACTTGAAATGCTGTTCAGGAAATTTTATTTTTCAGGTCAAAGTGCAAATGAAATAGCTGATGACAGTATTCATGATTCTGCCGTCAAGAAGTTATGGGAAAAATTGGAGTAAGTATTTTTACCAAATTGGGTTGACATTTTATAAGTTGTGGATGCCTGCAACACGTTTATTCCAATCACGATTATTTGCAGAAAGGTGAACTAAAATTAATTCAAATGCAGACTGTATTGCAACACGTTAAGTAAAACTATTTTGAGCCAATTTGTAAAAAAATGGCGTCAAATTCAGTTATTCTTAGGTAATTTTGTTTAACTGCATCAAACTGCGGTGAACTTGAGTTCATTGTGGATAACAGGAACAAGTTTTATGATATTGAAGATTATGTTTTCAACTTGATCACTGGCGGAAGAGATTCCTAAGCAGGGAGGTCAACAGTGTTTTGTTACCTTGGTTAACATGATATTTTCTTCCTTAATTTTTTTGGTTATTTTCTTTTCTTTTTTTTTTTGGATTTTTAAATCTTCTCGATCAAAAATATGGTTCTTGTGAAAGACACTTTCCTCGATTGCTAGTGATGACGCTTTTGAGAACATTTCTTAGCAAATTACTAATTTGTCACATTTCTTAACACAATTGGTGGTAATTTTAGGTTTGAAGCACCATAAAATTCAGTGTTCGCATGAATTACTTCAGCCACACAGAAGCTATGTAAATTACCACCCACAAAAAGCTATGTAAATTACCTCTTACAATCCCCTAAATGTTGGGGTTGTTGTATTGTGCCCCTAATATGTTGTAAAATATCTCATTTACCTGAAGTCGCTCTTTTTAACTTAGTCTCTTTAGTTTCCATAGACACTATGCACAACCCTTTTCATGTTCCCATTGGAGGTCAGGTTATTAAGTGCTCTTTGTACTCATTATTGATGTTTAAAAAATAGCTATCACTATCTTGCAATTAGAATGAAAATGATTAATTGAGATATTTAATGTTCTCTAAAAATATTATTCGATCAAACTCATTAATCCTTTTGGAGCAGAGGGATAATACACATTCTGTTGCTAAACCAAATATGTTGGGAGAATCGTTAAAACCCGTACTCAGAATAGGGAATGATATTCATAGTGATATTGATTAAGAAATTTGAATCAAACGCCTCCTCAATTTGTTGATTAAAAAATGTAGGACTCTGTCCAACATTGCAAAGCATAAGCAATGTTAACTACGGACCAACATATCAGTTCAAAAAATGTAGATGTGTTCTCATTCTCAATATACAAATCCGCTCCATTCCATTGTCAGTGTGATGTTTCCACTATTTCATTTTTTTTCAAAATAAGAGTCACTCCTCAAAATTCGACACCAAAATTTTAATTATTTCTAATTTTGCCCTTTGAAAAATTAATTTTTCACTCGTCTCAGCTTGGCCCAATTGAGATACTTCTCCAATCACTGTGGGTGACAAAAGCCTACTAAGACCACCCTTTGTCTGAAGAGCCTTAGAAGCAGAGCCATGCTGCTATGCCACCGACCTCATACAAATGCAAAGACGAGGCCTCTAGATAAATTATATAAGAAGCTACTTTATACAGCCATCCTACTTGGCAGGCGACCAACATCAAATTCTCAGGTATAATAATTTGATCCTCAACCCTCCAACTAGCTCCTCGGGTGTAAATACCCCCTTTTTTAACCTGAAAAAAGGTACACTCATCCCATGGAAAATCAGGTTGTTCTATGCACTACTTGAAGTTCCAACTTGGATTGTTACATTTCAAACCAATTTTTTTTTTTCAAACATAATTGCCTACGAATTGTGCCCAAGTGCCATCATTGGCCCATTACTCACAGCATAAATTAAGTTCATGAAATCACTCATTGACAACCCAGAAGATGTGAAATGGCTAAGAGACAAAAAAAAGGATATTGTTCACAAACCTTAGGCAGTGATGAAGAGGTGGTAAAAGTTTATAAAGATATAAATACTTATGGCAGCTGCAATACCCAAATTTTTCAGAGTGTGAAGGAGGAAATTCAGGCTCATTATGACAAGGCAAAGACATGGTTAGCTAAATTCTTGGACACTTACTTTAGGAATCCACCAATTGCCATTGCCTTATTTGCTGCAACTTTCCTCCTTGTCTTGGGCTTTCTTCAGACTTATTATGGAATCAGATTTACATGAAAAATGTAAGCTCCTGTGAAGAAGTACATGGTTTGGGCCTCTTGGATCACAGTGACGAAGAGCTGCTCATGGAATACAAACAAAATCCATGAACCAGCTGCAGGCCCATGACAGGCCCATGTACCAGCTTCAGATTAATCAGCTCCTGCTGCAGGACCATAAAGCCAGCCATCAAAAGCTACATCGGCCAAATTAGTTAGCTAGAAATTTCTTCTAGAATGTATTAGTGATTAACACTTATCAGTTTTTGATCCATTATTACTTTGTATATAAGTAGCAAGCTGTAAATATTAATCGTTTGAATTGAATGAATATTCAGAAAATTCTTTCCATTTCTTGCTATTTATTTAGCCTTTTTCATGGTATCAGGGCCAGGATTTCACCTGCTAAATTCAAATAATTCATAGCCAAATGACAGCACAAGGAACATATTATTACTCAGAAGAGTCAAACACTCAATACAATGAGGATCCTGTATACCTTTCGAGGCTTAGACAATCCGAGAATGTCACTGGTATGCACAACAAAATAAGTTATATTTTTCATGTTAAAATATGTAAGTGATATTTTAGTATATTTATGTATGATCATAAATTATAAAAAGTAAACACATTTATAATTTGTATAAACAAAAATAACAGGCATGTAAAGTGAAATAAAACCCCATCAGTCACCATGGCTGCTTCTTTAGTTTGTCAAGCCAAAATCACATCTTTCTTTAGAGTTCAATCTCTGCCTACAAAAAAGTTTCAGAATGCGAGAATTGGCTTCAGCAATAGTACTAATAAAGCAGAAAATTCTAATGCTACTTCTATTAGAAAAATTAACTTTGTTTCGACATAGGAGTCGACCAGGTTGATGACACCAATCCTTCCTAGGCTGTTGCTGCTTCCATTGGCCGCCACGGCATCCTACTTGCTCGCCTTACTATTACGGTAATCTTCTTAATAGTATTCTTTCTGTCTCATTAGCTTGTCAATTTCACTTTCAAATATACCAAAATCAATAAATTTACTTTTCAATATTGTTGTTGAGAAAAGATCTTGAATTTTTCTAAAATCCAGTGCCGCCAACTACTTTAAGGTTTCCTTTACAAACAATTTTGTTGTTCAGGTACTTCGTGCATCCGGAAACCTTTTACCTTTGCTATTAGTCCGAAAAATATTGGGGACTATTGTTTGAATATTGCTTTAATTTCAATCAATATTTTTGTATCCTATATATATCATAACTGTTTGTATCTTACAAGATATGGTAACCAAAACAATAGTTCAACAAAAATAAGCATTTTTTTTTGCTTTTAAATGCTAACGGCGAGATAACTGTATTCCAATTTAAAATAGCCAGTGGCAGTGAATTGATATTCTTCTTAGTTATTTATTTCGAGTACAACCAACATGTGGTTCAAATGACAACAAATACACTCCAAACACCAGTGAGGGACACAAAAGCAAGTTACAAAAAGACATGGAACGTTCATGTACTATATTTCCTTCCAATACAAAAGGTATGTAATTGTGACCCTATTGGCAGGCAGGCTCTGGTTCGAACAAATGTCAAAAAGCCAATAAAAGGTGTGTAATTCTTAGTCTGTACTTGTACATACTATGTTAACTTGAAATGGTACTGAGGAAATTTGATTTTTCATATCAGAGTGCAAGTGACGATGATTCTGCCAGCGAGAAGGAGACGCTTTTGGGAAAAGGGAAGTAAGTATTTTTACCAAAAATTGGGTTGACATTTTATAAGTTGTGGATACCTGCAACATATTCATTAATCCAATTACGATTAGCTGCAGAAATTAGTTAATTAAAATTAAGACGTCAATTTGAAAAAATGGCGTCAGATTCAGGTGTTCTGAGGCAATTTTGTTTAATTGCATCAAATTGAATTGAACTTGAATAACTTGTGGATGCCAGGAAGCATAATAGTGGTGGCTTCGTATTTTCTACTGGTGCATTGGTATCCCAAGAGATGTCTATGAACAGGTCTTATTTCCTTAATTTTTTCATCCTTAATTTTTTTCGTTAATTTTTTTTTTTTGGATTTTTAATGACTGATAAAAAAAATGGTTCTCCTGAAAGAAATTTTTCTTGATTGCTAGTGGTGACACTTATTGAGATTATTTTCTTAACAAATTACTAAAAGTGTCACTCTTTCCAGCAGGTTTCTCAAGAAGATTAATATTTGAAAGCGAGATGGTAATTTCAACTTTGAAAAGACTTGAAAATTCACTTGTTCACATGGATTACTTCAGCCACAAAGAAGATATGTAAATTAACTCCTACAAAAAGCTATGTGAATTACTCTTACAATCCCCTAAATGTTGGGGTTGTTGTATCGTGCCCCTTAAATTTATGTCAATTTATCTGAAGTCACTCCTTTTACTCTAGTCTCTTTAGTTCCCCTAGACATTATGCACAACCTTTTCCATGTATCCATTGGAGGTTAGTTTGTTACGTCCTCTTTGTACTTAATTTGTTTTTAATTAAAAGGGTAGGAGTCTGTCCGAGCACCCCTCTCTCTAATGTGATCTCTTGCCCAAAAAAAAATTACATTTCTAACTCTTCTTGTTAGCCTCCCATATTCCCAAAAAAAAAAAATTACATTTCTAACTCATTTTGAATATATAAAATTCTTCCATCCCATTGTTAATGAAATATTTCCACCAATTCACTGTCTCAAAATAAAAGTCACTCCACAAAATTTAACACAAAATTTTAGTTACTTTCTAATTTTGCTTTTTGAAAAAACTAATTTTGCACACATCACAATACACTCCTAAAGACTAAATATTTTAAATCAGTGGCTCATCTTTCAATTTATATCAAGCCAACTTATCTTGACATAATGATTAAAATTTTCATTAAAAACTTGGATTATAGAGAGGTAACTATTACTTCTGGACCTAGGGATTAAAAGAGGTCGATCACTGATAGGTAGTATTAACTTACCTATATTATTATATATATTATATATTTTAGATGATATTTTAATTATTAATATAGTATTTTTGGTTGCAAATGACTCATTTTCCAACAAGTCATAAGAAGTAGGATTTTTACCGAAATTAGGGTTTATGAGGCAGAATTTTCATTTGAGCAAATTAATCCACAATTTTGATCTATAATTGCAAGTTCATTATACTTAAACTTATTTTGGATCAATCAAAGTAAAGGAACATCAAATTCAATGGTGATTCAAGGAGTTAAAGTGGATGAACAACTTTAAAGGAACAAATGTGCAAAATAATGGAAAAATCTAATTCTTCACCAAAATGTTTGGAAATACCTGAAAAATATGCATACACATCAAGTCCAGTTCAGCAAAAATTACAAATCAAGTGGGGGCCACCAGGATTAGATCTGCGTCTGGAGATACGCGGATGCCAGACTCGTATCTGCGGACGCATATCGCATTTCGGCTGGACTTTCTAGGGTATCAACTTGCATCCTTTTCCAGCTGATTTTTGCAGACATTTTCAGATTAAGATAGGGTTCTGCAAGTGGGAGAAAACATTGAAAGCATAAATGAAGACTTTTGTGCCCATTTGGAATCTCCAAGCAAATCTTCATCATTTTCATGCATCAATGATTCATGCAAGTTGGAAAATGACTTGAGAAACATTTGTTTATAAATAGAAGTCATTTGTGAGGCATTTGTAACAAGTTTTAGGAGTAGAAAGTAGTTGTAGTATTTAATTCTCTACTTAGCTTGGTAGAGAATTAGTAGAATTCCCTAAATCCTTCAATAGAGTAGTGAGGAATTTTGTAAGAGACTTTTGTAGTACAATCTTTTGAAGATGAATAAAGAAGATGACTAATTCTCATATTGGTTGAGTAATTCTCAAACTCTATCTCTTTTACTTTCAATAGTTGCCATGAATTCTAGCTTTGAAGTTGAACTTTTAGTTGTTTCATTCACCATGGCTTCATTTAGATCATAGATGAAGCTAATAAATCAACAAACATGATTTAATTTATTTTACTTACTAAGCTTGCATTTGTTTATTTGCTTGTTCAAGTATTAAATCTTGTTTTTGCTTGGCCAACTTAAACAAGTCGTGTAGTTACTACTTGACATTGAGAAATGCATGAAATAATGGAAAATGAACAAGTAATGCTTAAGACTTTCATATGAGAATAATGGATGTTTAAGTAAATCAATACAATTCATAATTTCATAAGGTTTCATCATGAGAATAGTTAAAATCTTGTCATTTCATAGAGAGATCTAGTCACGACACATATGGAATTGGATTCTAAACAAGGCAAGATAACACTTAGTAGGACATTCATGCTTGGTTTATTAGTGGAATCTATGTTCTAGGCTTCTTACTTGAATTTTACAAAAGCTCTCAATCATAAATCTATTCTATTGAAGGGATCACCTATCACTCTTATTTCCAATTGTGTTTAGATAATAAAAGTTGGTGAAAAAGCTTTAGTAATTGCACATATTTGATTCCTCGTGAGATTCGACACCTAATACTCCAAATACTACAATCGAACCGTGCACTTGCGGAATAAGTTGGGAGATTAGGTTTTTATTACTTGATTTGGGTGTTTTTGTTCATAATTGTTATACCTAATCTACACCACGTCAATCACATTTGATCGCATATTGCAAACATACATGATAAATAGTTGCACCTTTAGACATGAGAAACATTAATGTTACACTAAAACTTAATTTCTTAGAAACAAAGAAAGAAAAGCACCATAATTATTGGATTTTTATGAATTTGTAGATAAACCTCATTAGATTTAATAGATTTGTAATTAGTTGTTGACAAACTATACAAAATAACATCACTTATAAATTCTTTCGTGGAAAAATTATGTAAGATGGAAAAAATAGATAAATCTATAAAGGAACCCAATAGAAGAATATTTTAATTTCTAACTTTTTGATAGAAGAACATGTTTAAAATTATATATAAAAAAAAAACTATGCGCATGCTTTATCTTGGCTATATTATCAATATACAAAGCAGAGATATTTAGAAGACATTCGATTTTTTTGGATTTTGTCACCAAATCACTTTCCATATAAAATCAATTAATAATTTCAACTTATAAACTTCAAAATTTGTATGTGGATAATCAACTATTGAATTAGTAAGGAAGTGAGAACTCGAGATCGAGAGCTCCAGAAATTAATATTATTAGTCACATTTTTATTAACATAATATAGTCCATTGTTATTTAGAGTCGAGAATCATTTGATTTTGTTTAAATGCAGTAAAACCTCCCACCTCAAATTTCCTCCAACCTCTGGTGATCAGATTCTAAATGATTGCCGTAATACTAGGGACTCATTAAGGGTATTTTTGGTAATTTAGTCATCTTTGGCTGTAAGGGTCATATCTTTTATAAGTGGGGGTATAATTGTCATTATGGTCACTAGGGCATCTTTAGTAGTAAGATTAGGGTTTCTTACATTTCATTTGGCCTCCTAACACTTTCTCTCTCTACCTCCTCTTAAACCCCAAAATTCTCTCTTTTAATCCTTTCATTTTCTCTCTAATTAAGGTGAGCCTTTACATAATCAAGAGCAAGCAAGTGAAGATAATCAAGTGGGCTTCACTTCCCCCACTCCTACCCAAGGTCATTTCTCTAATCTTCATCTAATTTATGTGGGCTTTGTCTAATGATAGTGATTAGGAGTAATTGTGGCTTGATTAAGGGAGATTTTGGATTGTTTATGTTATTTTGATGATGGGTTATGTTCTAAATATGCTTTGGTTTGATGATGGGTTTTGATTTTGAGTAAGATTTGATGATGGGTTTTTGATTTTGGGTAAAATGATTCAAGAATAATTATGTTTAGATGTTGGGTTTTGTTTAATAAAGTGTTATTGGGTATGATTTGGGTGTTTTCCAACCATTTTCTCGAAATAATTGAGTTTGGGTTGATGCATTGGAGGTGTTCGATGAAATGTGTGAAAGAGGAGGAAGGAGGAGTTGTAGGTGTGAGCCGCGGCTCAGGTCTGGCAAGTTGCAAGTCTGTTTTTGTGATCCGCGCCACTGTGCACCCGCGGATCACTTTTATTTTGACCAAATTGCTTCGTTTCGCGCTCTAAGTTTAGAATTAAGCCTCAATTATGATTTCTTGTTAGAATTAGTGTATGATTGAGTGTTTAATAGCTTGTTTTAGGCGAGAGAAGCGACCAACCCTTTGTTGACTATTTGAGTTAGCTTGAACCAAAGTAAGTAGTTCTTGTATCCTTTGCATTTTGGAAAATGATTTTTGACAACTTGCATGTTTTGAAACCTTATTTGCTATACTAAATGGCATGAGTGTGGTTACTTTTGATTTTCATATGAATTGAATATGCGTGGTGACATAAGTTTGTGTGAATGATGATTTGTTTGGGCTCTTGGGTGAAATGACTTATGATGAGACTAGTTCCTCTTTGATGGAGGTGATATGATATTTTGACCGCACTAACCGGTGACAGTTAGCTTTTGAACTGGGCTGACTGGGAGTCAGCTTTTGGCTGTATTAACCGGATTTTAGTTAACAACTGGATATCCAGGGTCATTTGTCGGATTACTTCTTAGAGCTCATCTTGTCATTGTGCTTATGATATGTGAATTAGTAATGAATATGGTTTGACCACGTATTTTGTGAACTACTATGAATAACTGTTGTGTGTTTTGAAATGGAAAATTTATATGTATAACGCCCTTCAAGCCACAAAGTGATACCTGTGCTACTTATTGGGCGACTTTATCGCTCATCCTAATTTTTGAAATGTAGTGACCGATGACTTCGTTGAGGAATAGTGGGCTAGCACTTTGAGTTAGCCAGTGTGATAGGGAGTCTATGCTTATGAGTTGACTTACTTGTTTAGCTTATGTTATGATGAGATTAGGATTGTATTCGAGATATTAGGTACTTGTAGCCATGTGGCTTTACTTATGCCATATTATGTTATACTTCCGAGATGCTAGAGCCTATAGTTGGATACCGTTGTCTGTATATGAATGCTTGAATTGTCTTATTTTGGATTGGTGAATATTTAAGCTTTCTTATGACTTATTTACCCATGTGATGTGTTGTGGCTATAGAATGGTTGGCATGTGATTTGATTAGCCTTGTGCCTTAGCGTAACCTAGGGCATGGCAGATGCCACGTTTTCGGGAGCAGGTATGACAATTGCGAAATTCCTAGAATATGATTTCTGTGAAACAAATATGATATGACAAGTACTTACCCCAAAAAACCTGATACGATAAGCAAGTGGAATTTGAAATAGTCAAAACAAACTGAAGAACTATTTAAATGCTTGAGGAACTGTATAATATTTGTATCTTGTGTTTGCAGCTGATGCTTGATATCTCTGGGGCTTCTTTGGGATGCAATCACTTCCTGGTCCTGCTTCGGCTCAGGATACAATCATGAAAAAGTTGATGGTAGTGTTGATGGTTCTAAAAGCAAGAAAGAGGCAATCTGGAGAAAAGTGAAGTAATTATTTTCTCCAAATTGGGTTTATAAGCTGTGGATACCTACATTATGTTTATTTAGGTAATTACGATTATTTTCAGAAATTAGATAAATTAAAATTGAGTCAACTGCAGGTTGCATTGCAACTTCCATTTATCAATCTCTATCTATGTTTATTTTTATTGTAATTTTCCAGAAAATCTAATTTTATTAAAACATTTAAATACCCTAATTTTTAGTGTATTTTGGAGAGTGAACTTTATTCTTATAATAATTCAATTTTCAAAAATTACAATATATATAAAATGTATTTAGAAACCTGTTTTCAATGGAGTCGTTTGTCACCTGCCTTCACAGTTTTCAAAAAAATTATTTTAAATCTCATTTAGATGTTAAAAAATCCTAAAAACTTAAAAAAATGGTCTTTAATCATTTCTTTAGGGATTTTAACCATATCCAAGGGCAATTAAGTGTGGAGAGGGAGATTAGGGAGATCATGTATTGTATTTTTTTTTTTTGGGTTTATGAAGTCATATTTTATTCATTTTGTTAATATGTGTAATTTAAGGTCCTTGAGCATATTGTGCTATTGTTGTGCTTTAGAGTGTTAGGTAAGTAATGATACATTTCTATAAGATTAAACTTTTATTTGATAGTTTGAAAGTGGATTTTAAGTTATTTTTAACGTTTCTTTAATTTTTTCCTAAATAAAACTTTATTTTCAAACTATGTAAAAAGCATGTATTTTGATTTGAGTATTATTGATGGTTGATTGCTAAATCAAATGATTTATGTTCTTTGAGCTATATTGTTTGGACTATGCCTCATGGGATTAACTGTGGCAATTTTGTGGACATGGAATCCTTGTGAATGTAAATGTGAATATGTATATACAGCCTTAAGAAGCAAGAAAATGTGATTGAAATTGTTTGGTTATAAATATAGATTTTATTGTGGAAATTTATTTTAGGGTAAACTACTAATAACCCCCATTGGTATCCTTTTTAACCATATAATCCCCCTATCATTTGAATATGACCGCATAATCCCTTATGGTTATGTGGAATGTAGAAAATGGACAAAAAATGTCTTGACTAATGGAGTTTATCTTCTGCTCGCCTTGTGTGCAAGTCTAAACATTAGAAAATCCTATTTTTCACAAACAAATAACTTTTTTCCTCAAAAGTTCCCCCACTCCAAGAGACCCACCTCTCTCACCTTTCCTTTTGATTTTTTTCTTCTTTCATCATCCTTTAATAGCTGACGAACCAAAAAAACTAAAGGGCTAAGTAGAAAATCTTTCAAGCAGAATTTGGTTACAAATGCAAAGAGTAATAACATTAAAATTAACCTTCTTGCAAAACGAATTTAAAAATTATAATAGATTTAGAATTTTCTCTTAAATGGTAATATCAATTGTATACATTTATTTATATAAAAAAAAGTTGATGTGTACATCTGTCACTTAATGGGAGCAGGGGCCACGCAATTGTCCAGTTCTGGCAATTTCACGGCCAGGATTGGAGTTGCTAAATGGAAGGACAAGATTTGTCCAACAAGGCAGAAGTCTAAATAATTAAAATGACGTTGTTTGAGAAAATTAAAAAACAAAAAAAAATCAAACAAACGGCATTTCTCTACCGTTTGTTTGATTTAACTTTTGCATTAAATATATACAAAACAAATTGTAATCAAAATTTGAAATTGCCTCTCAAATTAATGCGGATAATAGAACAAAAAATCATGTTGAGGTCTTCATTATTTCATTTTTCATTACATTGTTTTTGGTTTAGGGTTGAGGAGATATCTCAAAGGTACAGCAGTAGCAACAGCCAAGTTGTGCGATTACTCTTCTGACAAGAAAATCATGAAGGTGTAAGCAAGATGTACAGAAAATGATGATTAACCTACAATTTCAGTGGGAGCTTGAATATGATAGACTGACTCAATTTCAAGGGCAGGCTAAGGAATAGAGTTGAAGAAGAGATCTTCTTAGAGAATCGAGGTTTTCTGAACTTGCTAATCAAAGGTAAAGTGAACTTGGTTGTTTAAAGTGCAGAAAGTTTATGGCTTTTGTTTAGGTTTTTGATATTCTTAGACGACCAGCTGATATTTTGAATGTTAGTGTAAGAGACAACCTTAACCGTGTTTAGGGTCCAAAGTAGGGTACTACAGTAATATGGATCAATCAGATCGTCGGGAATAAATATTAGCCTTATTTTAAACTGATACGAGATAAGGAAAGATAGAGTGTAAGGGAAGAGGTAAACTGCATTTCACAATGCATTTGCTGTACAAGATTGAAAAAAAATGTTTGACCTATTGTAAAGTTGTTGTACTTTAATGTAATTGAAGTAGCAATTGAGTGTAACTAGCGAAGGATTATTTGCTTGGCATTTGCAGTGAAGTCAAACCTAACAGTGAACTCTTAATTCTGTGACATCAGGGTGCATGGAGTTGGTTGAGGGAAAAGGAACGCAGTTGTGTAACTGCAAAATTCCAAGGATGCGAATGGAATTTCATTCAGAGGAAGAAGCTTACAGATTTTACAATTCGTATGCTACAGATTTAGGTTTTAGTGTGCGAAGGGAATACAGTAATAGGAACAATGATAAGGTACTGACATCTAGGAGATTTATATGCACAAAGAAAGGTAAAAGGCGAGTCGATTCATAGGACGTGAAGACTAAAAACCCTCGGGCCGAAACTAAGACGGGATATGGATCAAGAATGGGTATTATATTGGATAGGAAAATGAACAAGTACGTGGTTTTGGATTTTGTTGCTGAACACAATCATGAGATACATTTCCCACAGTGTAGGCACTTAATGGTGTCACAAAGGAGATGAATAAGGCACAAGAATTGGATGTCGAAATTGCAGAAGATGCCGATTTGATGATTACAAATACATTTGATTTGATGGTTAGACAAGTTGGTGGAGCTGATAACGTTGGATGTACACGGGAAGATATAAAGAGGCACCTAAGGACCAAACGGGAAGGGAGCCTAGCGTATAGTAAGGCAGGGACATCGATGTGGTATTTTTGACAACAGGTTGCTAACAACCCGAATTATTTCTACACTGTGCAATTGGACTGCGAGGAGCAGATAACCAATATTTTTTGGGCCGATGCGCAAATGAGAGTCGATTATGCATTTTTCAGGGATGTAGTTACATTCGACACAACGTATAGGACAAACTAAGAGTACAAGCCACTTAGAGTATTTGTTGGTTTTAATTATCACAGATAGGTAGTTGTATTTGGAGCGGCACTATTACATGATGAGACAATTGATTCTTTCAAGTGGTTGTTCGAAAGCTTTGTAGAAGCAATGTCAGATATGCATCCAAGAACGATATTCACATATTAGGACAATACAATTGCATCGACTGTGACAGCAATAATGCCGGAGACTTTCTACAGGTTATGTACTTTTCACATTAGGTGAAACTTTGTAAAGCACCTTGGCAATCACTTCAAGTCAGACTCGTTGCTATACAGGAAGTTTATGGATTGCATGCATTGGATAGAGAAAGAAGATGAGTTTTTAAGGACATGGACAGAAATAATAGATTAGCACAGTTGGAATAAGTATAGGTGGCTGAGTAGTATGTATGAGCTGAGATATAAGTGGGTTAGGTGTTATACCAAGGAATGTTGGACAGTAGGCATGCGGAGCACCCAATTGAGTGAAAGCTTTAATGGAGAGATAAAGGCATATTTAAAATCAGAACCACAATTTGCTTCAGTTCTTTAATCATTTTAGCATAGTGGTTAGAGAAGAAGAGGAAAAAGGAGTTGGTCGTTGAATACGAAGCCCGACAAAAGCTACTGAGGCTGAGTTTAAAAATGTCACCAATCCTAAATCAGGCTACTTCCTATATACACTCCTAATGTATTTGTAGAATTTCAGAATGAGTTTGATGAGTCAAGTGCCTTGGTTGTTCGGTTGACGAAGTTGGGTGAAGATTGTAACCGAGTACTTAGTTGGAAACTATTAGGGGGTACGAGCACATCGTATGTTACGATGCATCATCCCAAATCATTATGTGTTGCTGTAACAAATTTGATTCTGATGAAATTTTGTGCTCCCATTGCTTAAAAGTTCTTGATAAATTGGAGATCAAAATTATTCCAAATGCGTACTTGTTGAAAAGATGGACTAGGGAAGCAAGAGATGGCATGGTTATTGATGCTGGCCAACTACAGTGTCATGGAGAACCGGACATTGATGTTGGCCGTAGGTATCGCGTAATGGGTCGATAGCGCTAACCGTTGCAGCACGAGCAGCTGAGCTCTCCTAGAGGCCACACATTTGTTTATTGATACTATAAATGAACTTAGTAACAAGATTGAAAAATTACTTTTCGTTTGGCAATTCCTCCAGATCAAAATAGAATGTCAAACATATGTGACAACAACATCCACGAGACGAGCAGGAAAATGCATCGAAAAAATGTGAATGCATTGGACCTGTTGGCATAAAGAAGAGAGGAGTGATAAGCCGAAGAAGCATTATCAGAGCTGGATTGACAAGTACAATAGGAGGAAGTAGTTGGCAAAGAAGTTGCTGGGGTCCAAGCAGAAAGGTATAGAAACAACTTGATCATCAACTTATTAGGATGTAAAGTTTGATTGCAGCAGACAATTTTCTTTTTCTGTTGATCACTTGCTTAAGGCAAGTTTCATTCAGTTTATTTTTCATGTGATACTAGTTTGTCAATATTGTTGGCTCAAAAAGGCAGGTAGGGATGGAAAGTAGCAGTAGTTGGTTATCATCTCGTGAATCAATATCCCCATCGTCAAGCAGTGGGTTTGGTAGCGAGCAACGAATTGCAGAGGTATTTGTATATGCCCTGCGAATGACATTTGTTATGTTGCAGGTGATTTTGTTTTTGTTCCTATATTTGGTTACACGTGTGTACATACAGTACAAGTTGTGGTCATATTTCTTATTCTTTCTGTAATATCGACACATTAACATAATTAACTGTATTGTCAATGTATAAAGTCCTTGTTTGGGCTACAACAATTCAGTTGCCACTTGGAAATTGTGTCTATCTTTTTATTCTAATATTATCACTTTGTTATTGTAGAGGACCAAGAAATTGTACTGCAATGTTCTTATAATTCTCATATGAGCCGACAACCAATGAATCTAGGGGCATCTTTTTGTCAACTGTTACAGGTATCTGCTTTCAAATGCAGATGTTTGAAGTAGGGACTATATCATAAACATCAATACACAACTGAGGTAATTTTAAATTTTTTGACAGAGTTGTTCTTACATGCAAGACCTCCCAGTTGCGCCATGTAATCCAACTCCATCACAAATCCAGGTATTGAAAAAGTCATAAACCAATTGTGCATTTAAAAATGCACCAGTACATTAGAGAACATCGCATGTATGTTATACTTAATATGGCATATGAATTCCATAGGCTATCGACATTGACGTAAGTGACACAGCAACCACTGCAAATAGATGACTTTTAATACCTTTGACCCCATATGTCACAAGCTTACTGCGTCAAACTCAACCACGCATCTCATTCTCATTAATGGATAACCATGTAGGTTACAGAGACGATCTGGAAACATCGACATTTTTTTGAATTTCCTTTTTTTTTCTCATGTATAAGATGTTTAGCCATAAGTTAATCTCAATAGTTGTGATGTCGCTTGTGGTTGGCCTTTGAATCATCGTAATGTCATGTTCAATACCTTTTGAATAAATATTGCTACCATTATTGGAGCCTGACCAACAACAGCCTAAAGTTGCCAGCCATACTGTTACTTACGTGAATCACTTTTTTCATTTCAATTCATGATTCATTACTCTGATGTTGATGTTGGTTTAGAGTTTATTTCTCCTGTCACACCACTTGGAATTGTATATAGGACATCCAATTTTGTAACGAAATATTTGAAGAAAATTACGAGTCCAAATACACCATTGTATGTGAATATTTACTCATTTTAACATGAGCTTTTTTCGGACGCCTATGATGTCTCTTAGGTTATATAAATTAACAAAACTTGAACAATGTATGATCTACTTTGTTAACTAAAAATTAAAGAAATTATTCATGCCTTGCACCTGAAAACGAGTACAAGTCTGAATTCAAATAGATTGCCCGTTTTGCAAATTGTAAGGCAGTGGAATGAGTTTAAGTGAATATAAGAAACCATTATGTTAATGGTCATTGACACGTGGGAACTCCTAAGTTAACATTTGTAAAATTTGTACTATTAGACAAAGTTTTGCAAATTTTAAATGTTTTCATAGAAGATGCTGTATTTTTATAAAAAAGTTAATGGTTACCTGCTCACATTTCAACAAATTTTATGTTTTCAGTAAGTGGAATTCGTTTTCAAAGTGAGTAAAGTGTAGGCACGAAAATTACAGTGCAATGCAGGCCGATCCATTATCTTTAACACGGTGAGCTCATGACGTCTGCTTGGAAGGCAAATCGTTTGCTTTAAGCGTCCGCTACCCAATGGAGTATGACAAGGCATTCTTTTATTCTTCCTCAAGGTTGTCCGCATGCCTAAGTTGTAGTATATACACACTACAATCACTTAACTTACATTTTTATTCTTACATGTTACAACATTTTGCTGAATAATTACAAAATCTGTATTATTACATTTTTTTGCTGCAAATTTACTCTTTTGTTGTATAAATTTACACTATTCCTCTCACTTTTCCCAACCTTTATAACACAGTCCTCCTTGTTCGGAATCATGTCTGGTAACTCCTCATTTTTATTTGAGCATAATATGCTTGAATTTTAAAGGGACGCAAGCTTTTTTGAGGAGAAACACTGAGTACCTGGTCGACCGGACACATCGTCCAGCATGAGTGTACTGTCTAAGCGGATGTCTAGTGTTCCTCCGTTTCATTTTGCTGATCGTCCGCACCGGTCGTTCGCACCGGTCGTCCGGATCCATTGTCCGATATGTTCATCTGCAAACAGTTTTTGTCCATTCCCTTTGTACCGATTGTCCAGCCATTTCAGTCCGATTCCTTTTAACGCTAGTCTGTATTGCTAAAAAATAAAATACACACCATTAACATTTGCACAGTAATGAGTTACACTATATTTCTGAAAAATTACATTTATGTACTGATAAATTACAAGCTATCATAATCCTTCGTTCGCTTCTTCGTCCGGCATGTCGTTCGCTTCAATACCAGATATCCGGTGTTTTCAGTCGAATATTCGGTCAGGCATCCGCTATTTCAAATGGTGTGTGTAAGTGGTAAATAAATAAATGTAAATTATCAGCTTGTTGGTGTAATGGAGAAGTGATTGCATGTTTTGAATATCCCTTCCAAAATAATGGACTGGGGACAACGATTCGTCCACTTCCTAGTCTGGCATGTTATCCGCTATTTCAAATGGTGTGTGTAAGTGATAAATAAATGAATGTAAATTATCAGCTCATTGGTGTAATGGAGAAGTAATTAATTGTAAATCAAAATGCCATTCAAAATAATGGACTGCGGATGATAATGCATTCGCTTTCTCGTCCGGCATGTCGTCTGCTATTTGAAATGATATATAAGCGGTAAATAAATGAATGTAAATTATCATCTTTTTGGTGCAATAGAGAAGTAATTGCTTATAAATCAAAATCCCATCCAAAATAATAGACTGCGGACAAAGCTTCGTCCGCTTTCTCATCTAGCATGTCGTTTGCTCCAGGGAATCGGATGTTCGGTGCTTTCAGCCAAGCATCTGGTCAGGCATCCGCTATTTCAAATGGTGTGTGTAAGTGGAAAATAAATGAATGTAACTTATTAGCTTGTTAATATAATGGAGAAGTAATTGATTGTAAATCAAAATGCCATCCAAAATAATGGACTGCGGACGATGATTTGTTTGCTTCCTCATCCGACATGTCGTCTGCTATTTCAAATGGTGTGTGTAAGTCATAAATAAATGAATGTAAATTATCAACTTGTTAGTGTAATGGAGAAGTAATTGATTGTAAATCAAAATTTCATCCAAAATAATGGACTACGAACGGTGCTTGGTTCGCTTTCTTATCCAGTTTGTCGTCAGCTTCAATGAACCAAAAGTCCGGTGCTTTCAGCAAGCATCCGGTCAAGGATTCGCTATTTGAAATGGTGTGTGTAAATGGTAAATAAATGAATGTAAATTATTAGTTTGTAGGTGTAATGGAGAAATACTTGATTGTAAATCAAAAATCCCCTCAAAATAATAGATTACGGAATCGATGTATCGTCTGCTTCCTGGTCCGGCTTGGAGTCTGGTCGAATATAAGTAAGTGTATGTAAAAAGTCAGCTTGTGCATGTAATTTGGAAGTAATTCGTTGTGCATGAAGTCCCCCTTGTGCACACTTCTAGCAACACGTGATAAAAACATACACTACAAAACAAAGATCTAGAAAGGCCTTTGTGCAAGTTTTGAATAGTGCCAAGTACGATTGAACTGATAAAAACAAGGATCGTGACAGTCAATGTATGAGAATTATGGTATCATAAACAAAACATTTGCACATAGCAGTTGATGTATATAACGTTTCAACCACAAATTCAATAGTAATACTTGAAAATATGTACAAAAGTCTGTCAAAGTGACATACATATAAAAAAGAAATAAGATTGACATTCTACTCTGCATAAGAAAAAACATACTTGTTCTAACATGGTTTACATTCTACACACATACTAAAATGATTGACTTCTAATCATCAGCTCCTTCTCCAGATGAGGAAACTACCCCAGTGGCAGTCTTGGTATCTGAGGGAGATATTGTTTGATGGGAGGTTCATCTTGATGAGCCTTGGTGCGATGTTCTTGTTCATTTCGCTATCTAATCCTATAGTAATCACAAAAAATTTCTTGCTCCTCGAGATTCCACTCGTACTCACTTCTAAACTCTAAGGTTTCAAGCTTACACTCCACCATGGAAAGGCGTCTGTTCAAAGATGTTTCGATATCATTCAGTTGTTGTGATAATGCAGCCATACCTTCAAATAGTCTCGCCTCCCAAGGCTGATCGTGAGAAGAAGATGGCTGAGCATGCGAAGTAGAAAGAGGAACGTGGTGATTGGATGACGGAACATTGGGATGAACTGTCTGAAGAGGTGGATTATGAACAGGCTCATCATCCATAACATGTTCATCTCCCTCCATTGTATCATCAAATGCATATCCATGTGAAGCTGTATAAAATCCTAGCGAACTGGTGGACACGTCACCATATTACTGAGCCATATCTTGCTAGAACTATCTGCATTGATTATCATACGCATGCTCCCTTGCCTCCAGCATGGAAGCATGAACATGGACATACTCATAGTCATTATACTCCTCATTAAGGTTGGACTGCTCATTTGATTGTTGGCCATGAATTGATTGATTAAAGATATCCTCGTCTTCTGGCTACAGCTCTTCATCACCAACAGCCCGATGCCCATCTTCATTATCGACTTTCTGTTCGAATTGAATCTAGCCTCAGTGCCCTCCTCTTGCTGCTTGTTACTTTTAGCATGTCCATGTGGTCTCCAAACAGAACCAATACGCAACTGTATGCCTTTTTCAACTAGCACCTCATGTATAAACTGCTCAACTACATGTCTACCCATGGTTTTGAAAGAAATTGGTATTTTGATCAACTCAAAAGCAGTGCAAAAAATTTGTCTCATCGATATCTGCATAAGACAATTAAGTTAACTATGTGTGTCAAATATAATGCAGTGCATAACAATGTCGTAGTTAACTCAAAAGTAAATAAAAAAATAGAATTACGTACGATGAGATCACTGTGGCCTAAATCCCATAGCTGCGCAGTCGCATCATGATAGGTTGCACTCATGCCGAAAGTTGAATATTTGTCTCGTGGGTCCGGTATGAAATAATTGAAATGCAAGCTATATGGCTGACTAGCCTAAAGTTAGATTGAATTCCATAATAAAACTAACAATTAGTAAAATATGTGAATACAACCAATACAAATAATGCAAATAACTATAACGACGTGTGATCAACCTTTTCAAGCCTGAATCTCCCATGGTACTTCAATTCCAAGACATATCTTCTTTTAAACAATTCTTTTGTCCATCCCATAATTACTGGTCATTTTTTTTGTAATCGAATGATGCTTGATATCAATTTTATCGAAATACAGGATCTAGCACGAAAAACCTTCATATCAGCAAAACAAGTGCTTAAACCAATTTCAACGTTGATCCAATTACATGAATAGATGAGTTACCCACCAATAAGAAAAACACGCATCCACCAATCCAATTGTTGTATGCGGAGTCACTAGTTTTCCAAGCCTGCAAGTTTATGCATAAAAAATCCAAAACATACTTCGACTAATTCATGCTCTGTATATAATGCACATTCACCAAGTACAGCCACAACGCAGTGAAAACGTCAAGTCTTGAGAACGGTATCAAAAGGCATGCGCATACAAACAGTACAAACTTGATTTGGAACTCTAAACCAATCAGCATATGTGTCAGTTCCTCCTACAAACTACTTGTTTTTACAAAACTAGGTATCGCGGACCTCATCTTTCTTTTAGAAAAGATGATCAAACTAGGCCCTGAGCACGGCAAACCAAGAACCATAGCCACGTCCTCTTCAATTACTGCCAGTGATTCGCTCTCCAACTTCAACTCACATTTCCACGGGTTGAACATGTCAACAATCCATCTCACAATATTGCTCGGCATTGATATCGAGTCAACAAACAACAACCTGTCAAATCCTATTTCTTCCACGGCTTTCTTTTTTTGCTGACTGAATCCTTGTGCCAACGAACCAACTCGAAACGGGAAACATCTAAAGCTTGCTCCCTACAACATTACATGGAGCTTGTCAATAATCCGAAATAAACTTCCTATATCTACTGAGTGCATAACAACAACATGAAGCAAGGGCGTTGCAAGTCCCACTTGGGACAAATTGACACCAATCATTTTATGGACAAAAAATCAAACAATTTGTATTAGGCTAATTTTGCCATATTTTAAGGAAACTAGTTACTTTTTTTTCTCGATTGGTTACAGTTTTTGACTGACGAATTACAAATCTTGCTCGACAAAATTACATGCTCTTTGAACTTGCACTAACAAGACGCCCTCTAAATTGCTAGGCCCAAGTGTGCGAAAGGGCATATACTTATACTATACAATAATTAGGCAATATACCCATATATGCATGCAATTTACAACAAGTAACTTATAACCTTCTTGGTTTTTTGTCTCCGCTGTGCTTGGCTCTACTGCCAATCTTGACGACTTTGATTCATATTCTTCTCCTTTCGGCGCCACTAGTCCTTTGTTTCTTACTATGCCCAGCTCGCACTTGTGTTTGAGGTCCACAGTTCTTGATCTCCTTCCATTCACCTCCTTCCTTTTCCTTTTTCCATGTGCTGCTGCCACAGCTTCTGTTACAACCTTCTCTCCATGTATGAGCCATAATCACGATATGCCTCCTTAACTAAAATGACACAGTAGTGGATGCATGTTAATTTACACTAGCTTGCAAATAAAATTACACTTTCCCCTAAGAGTTTAAACACCCTAAATCACTAAACAAATGTTTGAAACCCACTAAATTTTAACATCACAAAAGCCACTGAAACCCTAACTATATTTAACCTCTCCTTACGCTTCAAACCCAAAAAATTTTTGGTACAATTCAACTTTATTAACACAAAATTCATACCTTGGATTTGCTGCAGACCCTTGTATGTTTACTGTGGTGTGCTGCCTACTCAACCCACTTCAATGGCTGAAAATCCCAACTGCCTGAATGTCTCTGGCAAGTTTTAGACTTTTCCCTATTGATCAAGTTGAGCGGCACCCTTGCCCTTTAATTCCTGCGACCTATTTTGAACTGTGTTTAATGTTCTTGATTTTGTCTTTTTTTGGCTTTCAATGACTTTTGTTTTTGATAGCTGAATAACGCTGTTTCACCAACTTATTTTTTTCCTGTTTTCAATTTTTGGATTTTTTTTCCTCCTTACTTCCAAACGACGCAATTTCCATTACGCATTCCAAAATTAAATCTTATCCGTCCACTCCTCAACTCACAATCTCCACCTTTAAATTGCTACAACTGGAAGGCGCCTAAATTGTGACGCCCCATGCCACATTTAACGGGATATATTGGGATTATCATCATCAACTCATTACGAGGGTTGGACTGCATAAAGCCATCTGTTTCTTTTTGTTGAACAAGTGTCACTTACCACCAAAATTGTGTCCCAAATGGCAAAGGTCTAGGCATGGAATTATGCAGTCTTCATTGGTCCCATGTTTGAATCCTACTTTTCCTACAAATCTTTTCCCACAAATATTTCCTTAACTTCACATTTCAAAAGCCCATTCTGGTCCAAAAGCAGAAAAGACAAGGTGTTTTTTGAGGGGAGGGGGGGGGGAGGAGAAGAAGCAAGAATCAGGGCCAAGGAAAGGGGAGTTGCCCATTGCCATCTCCTTTGCCGGATTTTTCCATTGCGACTGTCAAATTCTCCAATAAAATAGTTATAAATCAATGAACTTTATTTGTTCTGTAAAAATCCTGGCTAATACGTACATGTATTGGATTAGAACTTAGTAAAGTTTTCTTTGCTCATAATCTATTTGTGAAAAGGTCTAAACAAAATTGTTCTCAACTTGCAATTTAAATCTAAAAAGAAATAATTGATTAAGGGTATAACTGGTAGTTTAATTAACACCATTAGTAAAACTAACTCCCGTCCATTTTCTACATTCTAGAAGGGTTATGTGGTTATATTAAAATGATAGGAGAGTTATGTGGTCAAAAATGATACCACAGGGTGGGTATTAGTAATTTACCATTTATTTTATGCTAAAATGTTTTGTCATGTTTGATCCACTAGCTTAGTTGATCTACTTACTGAGTATATTTATTCACCCTATTATTGTTTACTTACTTTTCAAAGGAAGAAGACTCAACACTAAGAGTTGCATTTGGAGAGTAAGCTAGTTACTTAGTAAACTGTTTGATTTGTGTTTGTGGAATTCTTTTTAAGTTAATTCGGTTTAAGGACTATTTGTAGTTTGTTTTATGATTGCTTTTAGGACGTAATTTAAGTGTTGAATTTTTAAAAGAAAGTTTTATTGATTGTATTTTTAGATTTATATAGCTAGCGTTACATTCCCATGCTCAAACATAAGTATATGCCATTGTCATGTTCTTGATTTTTGGCTCAAGGCCGTGACACTTTTCAATAGCATTATTGCATATCCTCGTTTCAAAACCAATTTGTGCAGTAGCAGACCACTTGGACAGAAGAAATGTAGGAACTCTTTTTAATGGAGGACATCATCTCCGTCAACTGAATCCCAAGATGTGTACTCAATTTTTTGTCTTAAGAATCTTTTGATGACAAGATCGTTAACATTATCAAAATCTGCATTTTTTTTTTAGAGCTAATTACTTTACCAACCATAAAAGCAAATCCTTTGAATATTCTTCGCTATATGGGAACACTACTACATTCATTAAATGATGGATTGATTGAACATTTTTTTTCATGGTATGAATACGTGTTTAAATATTTTATAGTTTTGCTACAATTGCTATTAGAGAGCGTTCCCATTAACCCCAAAAAAAAAAAAAAAAAAAAGCCAGAAGACGTAATCAGACATTTCTGTAATGACGCCGTGAAAAACAAGAATTCATAGCATCTGTTTAGCTCCTTATAAATTATTTGGTAGGGACACCTTAGTGACTATGGACATGGGACAGAGATTGATTTAAGAAAAAAACAAAAACTATAGTAAATTAACGTGTGAAAAACAAGAATTCGTAGCATCGGTTTACCGTATAAATTATTTGGTAGGGACACCTTTATGGCTATAAACATGAGAATAGAAATTGAATCAAGAAAACAACAAAAATTATAGCAAATTAGCGTGAAACGTTTGGCGAAGTCTTCGTGTGTCAAGTCAGCAGTTAGCCCAATCAGACATTTACGAGTTGGCAAACCTATGACGTGGATGTACGTGACGTTGCAAACAATGACGCAACTACGAAAGGAACCTGACGATAAGAATATTTTTAAATTAACTCATTCACAATTTTACTTATAAATCTTGTAGTATTAAAAAAAATTACTATTAACCCCCTGTGGTATCAATTTTGACCACATGACCTTCTATGGTTTTAATATAACCACATAACTTTCCTGTGATTTTATGAAATGTGAAAAATAAATGAAATATTTTGCACTAGACATATTTAATCCACTTATCTTACAGAATATTTCGCATTAGTAGAAGCAAATTTAAAATTTTTCGAGAATATTCCGTGACGGTACATTAATTCCATTCATTTTTCACATTTTATGAAACCACAGGGAGATTATGTGGTCATATTAAAATGATAGAGAGATTATGTAGTCGGAAGCGATACCACAGGAAGGTTAGCAGTAATTTACCCAAAAAAAATCATATAAGTATCCTTACGTCATTTTATATCATTTTCTTACATAAGCATGTATCACTTACTTACTTTGTGCTCTTTTAAACTACAAGGTTCACACTTTTGCGTATTAGCTGCATCAATTTCCTTTTAACATTCGTTTAATCATTGTAAATAATGGCACAATATTACATGGGGTACAATCACCATATTCTAATTATCTTAATATCAAATTGAGCGAATTTGATTGCATTCATCACTTTGAAATATGTTATTTTTACTTCAAGCTCTTATCCTCCTCAGTTTTACTTATGAATTAAATATTATATTGTGAATGGATCTACAAAGATTAAAAAATGCTTTTGATATAAAGTTATTATTAAATGCTTATCATCTACATTGTTTAAATTAGTGGAATTGATTCTATTAGTTGAGAAAATTAATTAAAATTTATGCATTCACAAATTAATTCAAAGACTAGTTAACCAAGAAATAAAGAAAAGGATACATCAGCCACACCCAAAGGAAAAATTGTAGTATATCAACAGAGAAAAGGAAATTTTGTAATGCTTTTCTTAAAGCTTATGTGTAAAGTTGGTTTAATATATCAAGGAATCAAATCTATTGCTATGTGGATATTAAGTGGGTGGGAACTCAACATCGAAACCAGTCTACCAGCACAATGATGTTTAAGGTCAAATGCCCTTCAACAGTTTTTTAGTTTTTCATTAATTCTGTTTATTTGGTGCGAGTTCAATGCACATGGTGGGGAAAAAAAAAAGATATAGTCCCAAACTAAGAAGGATAGAGAGATCTAAATAACTCCAACTACATCTTGTTCTTATGTTGGGTTTGCATGATTGAAGTATTTCTAGTACTTATGGAAGGTTATTTTACTCACAAACTCTTATGGAAGGTTATTTCTAAGGTTATTTCTGTCTGTTTGATACTTTAATCAATACTACAAGAAGATGATGTATAACTTTTGAACTATAAGAAAATCACCTGATTTATCCGAAAATCACGTGATGATAAAGTGTAACTAACCCTTTAAAATTTAGTAACGTCTTATAGGAAGATAATGATGGATCTAAATTTTTGCATCGTACAAAAAGTTGGTGGTTGAACGTAAATCATAGTCATAATTTGATAATTTAATAATAGTATTTTTTTGAAAGGCTACAATCTTTAAAATTATTTTAAAACCATTTTCTGAGCTCCAACTACTTTGTTGTCTTATATGCATCGTATTGTCGGTATATCTATATATATGGAGCTAATGTGGATAGAAGACAATCGCTCTGTAAAAATAATATAGGATACATCAGCTCATAATTGTCAAGTTCTTGCAATATAGGATCTAAAAAAATGGTGAAAATGTCATCGGCAGTACAACAACAATCTCACGGCGTGGATGAAGACCGCCAACACTCAAAACATAAAATGCCACCGACGCTTAAGAAAATTGAACGCGAGTTGGAAGAGATGCTGGCAAGTGAGCCACTCAATTACAGTCAACAAATGCAGAAAGTACCACCAGTTCTTCGATCGGAGAACGGCTCGAATGACTACGATCCCATGGTAGTTGCTTTG
This sequence comes from Mitragyna speciosa, assembly GCA_024721245.1. Lineage (NCBI taxonomy): Eukaryota > Viridiplantae > Streptophyta > Magnoliopsida > Gentianales > Rubiaceae > Mitragyna > Mitragyna speciosa. The sequence goes on from JAMWEH010000207.1 coordinate 98,201, forward strand.
GGCCCATATCACAATGGCAAGCCGAAGCTCAAACCTGCCGAGACTTTGAAGTCTAAGGCACTGCAGCATATAATTATGGATACAGGCAAGAGCATGCAATTTTTCTTTGATGAGGTACTTAAGCGGGTAAATGAATGTTCGAAGTTTTTATGTTGAAGATCCTAGAAGAAGAAAAAGTGATCCAGTATTTGCACAAATGATGCTTCTTGATGCCTGTTTCGTCATAAGCTATATATTAGCTCCTAGCAAAACCAAAATTTGCTTCCACTATACTCAGTGATCCTGTTCAGTCGGCTCCTCCTTCTGGTGATTCTGGTGAGCCGGCTCCTTCTGGTGATTCTGCTCAAACGGCTCCTTCTGTTGAGTCGGCTCCTTCTGGTGAGTCGGCTCAGTCGGCTCCTTCTGGTGATTCTGTTAGCTTCGATTTTGCGATCATTTATCGCGATATGCTTTTACTTGAAAATCAGATTCCACTCTGGTTTCTCAACCTCGTAAATGATCCTGGCATACGGTTCGGAAGCGGTTGATTTACTTGACGAATTTATATATCGATTTTCTGATTTTCCAAGAAATAAGCGAAAAGAAACGGCCAGTTATAAAGAGGCCGGTCATTTTCTGGATGCCTATAGGCAAGCTCTTCTCTTGGAACGCGACACATCTGCTTCATTCATGTTGTGAATTCAGCTTTGGTTGGCCCAATTGGACCTATGATTTTCCATGCCTCATGACTTGCAGCACAAAAGAGAAGTACGATAACGACTTCATTCAGGAGAAGCTTCGTCCCCTGCTTTCATTCAGCTTCAGATCTAAGAGCAAAGGGCATTTACTTCAAACCCAGCCGAGATAATTCTGTAATGGGCCTCTGCTTCAAGTCAGGTTGTTACTATGGACAACTCCGAACTTCCAATCTTGCACGTTTCAACACACACCCAGGTGTTCTTTTCAAACTTTGATAGCCTATGAAAGCTGCATAAGGTTCTCCTACTGAGCCAAAAGTAGTGACAGCTTATATTAAATTTATGAAATCACTCATTCTCCATACTAATGATGTGAAAGAGCTGCGAGCGAATGGAATATTGTTCACCTCATTAGGCAGTGATGAAGAAGTAGTTAAGATGTTTAAAGAGCTAAACTACTTCTACACTATCCACTGAAAAAAGCTTTTGAAGATGTGAGGAGAGACATTCAGAAACACTTCCGCAGCAGGTTCAAGCCACGGGTGGGTGACTTTCTGTACACTTATTTTAGGAGTCCATGGACAGCAATTGGTTCAATCGCTGCTGCTTTCCTTCTTCTTTTAACTGTGGCTCAAACCTTATTTCACCATTTGGGGTTCTTGATTTCAAGTTGTAAGAGAAACTATTAGCGAGACATGGTGGCAAAGATATCTTGAATTCCCTGCTGCAATGTAATCTAAATATTTGTGACTTAATAATATTAAGCTGTGTGCTCAATTTTTTTCAATTAAGGAAATTAATAATGTCCGTAAATACTATATCAACCAATGTAGAAGAAAGACATGAAAGATTTGTGGGATAATTCACGGATTTTCTTATTAATTAACAAAGAGATGAGAAAATATGTAATCCGACATTTATGTGATGATGCCGTGAAACAAAAAAAAAAAAAAAGAATTCATAACATCGTTTTACCGTATAAATTATTTGATTGGGACCCCTTAATGAGCATGGACAGGAGGACAGAAATTGATTTAAGAAAACAATAAAAACTATAGTAAATTAGTGCGAAACGTTTGGAAAAGTCTTCACGCGTCAAGTCAGCAGTTGTCCCAATCAGACCTCTAAAGTACAAATTGACAAGGTCGTTCGTGTATCACGTCCCATTTGCAATCAATGTTTTTAAAACCGGACCGGTCAATGAATCGGAGGGAGGAGGGGTTCAAAATCGGACCGATCGGATCGGTCGGATCGGAATTCAATAATTTTTTTCTTTTTTAATTTAATTTAATGTATAATATAAAATAAATAATAGATATACACCATCCTGTTGAACTAGTCAACCCATTAATTGTTTAAATATATTCAACTATACAAATTAATGAATTTATTATGTTCAAATTCACAATAACTATAAAATTTACCATTAAAGCATGTTATTATATTTTTAAATATCTTAAATTACAATCTTGAACATTCTAAATTATTAAATCATATTTGTTGCTTGCTTTTACATTCTCTACTTTTTTAACATCGTCGAGACTTATTTTTCAATATAAAATTCAAATTGATTTCTAATACCAAATAATACAATTTGTATATAGGGCGGTTCGAGTAAATATAATTTTTTAAAATAAAAAAATTTCTTTTGCCCTATTTTTTAAGGCAGGTTTGCATATCAAATGATTTTCAAATTTCAATTTGATTATCTTACTATTAGTTTAGATCTATTTAGTTTTTAAATTTTTTAATTTTTTATGTGTTTTTTGTTACAACATCTAACGAGAGTAATTTCTAACAGTCTTGTACCAATCAAGAATTTCTTAAAAGAGCCTAAATTTTATTTAAAATCGGTTCTTCAGCTTTAACTTTAGACGTATTCTCTCCAAAAAAAAATTATTTTTGACGTATCGGACTATTGAGCGAGTCAATTTGACTTTGTACAATAGTCTTAAAAATAAACTAACAAATAAATATATTTGCTTAGTTGTTCTTAATTTAATCAATTCTGTTTAATTTACACATTTTCTTTTAGTATGCCAAGAAAAGGTGAATATGTGATGATATAATAATTGGAATCATTATATTGCATAGAAAAAATAAGATTTTAATAATTTGAAATGATTTTTAATTTTTTGAATAAAGGAAATAACTTTCGATCTACTTACTTTCAAGATGTCATAGGTGCTTATTATTGAATAATGATTAACCATAATTTAAAAATTTGCACAAATGCTTTACAAAAATACCAATTTAAACTTTTAATTAGGAGAATGTTTTAGGCATAAATGATTAATTGAGCAATTTAGATTAAAAGAATCATCTTAGTAGGAGAGATTTTGGTAAAAGTAAATCCAAAATTTCTTTAATATAATAAATTTGGATGCCGAGATAAAAAGGTAAGAATCAATTAATTTCATTAAATATAATTAATAAAAGAAACAAATAAATTTAAAAAGTAAGAATAAATTAAATTCATTAAACATGATTAAAGAAAATAAAGAAACTAAAAATGTAATAATCAATTAACTTTATTAAAATGATTAAAGTAAAAAAACTAAAGAAAGAACAAATAAAAAGATTCCTAGTACTAAAACAACAAACGCATGGTTGGCTTGGTGGTTCACGTGCAGCAAAGACAAAAGGATGTCACGGGTTCGACTCTCACGGGAGGCAAAAAAAATTTTTGAAAAGTCAAAGTGTCAAAAACTGGCGGTTTAACGGTTCAGCGGTTCGATCCGGTTCGCACGGTTCGTCCGGTTCTGAACGGTTCATCAGATACACAGTATTTTATAGAGAACCGAATCGAACACATGGTCGGTTCACGATTCAATCGGTCGAACCGGCCGATCCAGTCCGAATTTAAAAACACTGTTTGCAATACAAGTTGGCAAACCTACGATACGGATGTCTGTTTATGTTTATTTAGATTGAAAATATTTTTTTGAAAAATATTTTTAAAATTTTTTTCAGTGTCAAATATTATAAAATATTTTTTGTGTAAAATATTTTATAATTTTCCTCTATCTAACTAAAAATAATTCACAGACTTAATGAGTGTAAGTTAATTTTCTAAGAGTTCAAGAGTGATATTAAACCTTAAGTGCTTAATTTTTAAGTTCAATTACCAAACTAAGTTTCGTTTTTAATTCTTATCAACTAATTTTTTTCACTATTTTTGGCTCTATAGTTATATAATTATAGTTACATACATTTTACCATTATATTTTTTAAAGATTAATTATAAACAAAAAAATATGTAGTTAACTCTAGTAATCGGACATTTGCGTGATGACGCCGTGAAAAATAACGATTTCATGGCGTCGGTTTACGATGTAAATTATTTGGTAGGGACACCAAAATGACTGTGGACATGTGGCCGCTGAAATTGATTTAAGAAAACAACAAAAATTTGAGTAATTTAATGAAAAACGTTTGGAAAAGTATTCATGTGTGTCAAGGCAGCAGTTGGCCCAAATCAGTCTTCTGTCCTATTAATTTACTAGGTTGTGTTTCACGTTCTATTTATTAATTTACGAGGTTGGGTTTCACCAGTTCAGATCTTCGGTGCCAGTTTTTTCAGTGCCACCCTAGTGTCATTCACCATGGACTACCACCTTGCATTCACATTAGGATAGTTATCTAATTAATCTCAAATGTGATAAGTGTGAATGCAATGTGGCAGTCCCTGGTGAATGTCACTAGGGTAGCACTGAAAAAACTGGCACCGAATATCTGAACTGGGGTTTCGCGTCCTATTTGTAAATTTACAAGTAGGAAAACCTACGACATAGATGAACTTGACTTATTCAATATTGGAGTAGTTATGAATGGGAACTTCACCATCTACATGAACACTAATAACAACATAATTTTATGCTACTAGTAGCCTTAGAATTGACAACGTGAAAATTATTGAAAACCTACCCAATATAACATAATCCCTATTGCAATAAAAGGTAATATAATAGGTGTAAAAGTAACTATTGGAAAAACCAAACAAAAAAAATATCATGTGAATATTTTAATAAATGTAATGAAATATGACATTAAGAAACAAATAAAACACAAGAAAACTTGCGAAAGATCCCTATGATTAAATCATAAACTCGTTGCATAGTTTATTATTGGGAAATCTACCCTACGTTTTCTCTTTTTTTTTTTCCATTGTTTTGTGGCTGTCAAATTTTAAAGTAAATGAAAAGATGGAGACATATATTGAGTCTCATTGTATAGTGTACCAACTTCAATATACAAGATCACTACGTAATATTAACCAATCTAGCTACGTAAGTTTAATAAGTTCAATACACAGTGCATACTAAATGTTAATGAAGAAATACAAATAAAATGAATTAGCTAATGGAACAAATTTCATGTGTGTGCAACCTGTTAAACAATTATACATGAGTATTTAACATATGCCAATAATTTTTTTGTGATGTAAAAATCATTATGGATTGACATTTTCTTTCTTTTCTTTACGTGTATATGTATATGAGTGCTCGTGTCCTTTACTTCATATGCATGTGTAAAGATAGGAAAAAATCAAAATGAATTCTGAGTTTGTATCCATCTGGCAATTTGCCTAGATTCGTCTCTCTATCACTAAATCATTATATGAATACATAAATTTATGAAATGATTCCATCTTTGACGGTATGATGTCTTTGCAAATAAGAAAATCCTCCCAAGAAGCTTTTGCTATGCACTTAATATAACATGTGAATAGCCGATGAATATAGTTTAATATAGTGAAAAGTAGAATGATCAATGGTATGTATTAATAATACGTATTACTTATCTTGTTCACTAGTATTTTTTTTATTTTATTTTTTTTACCGATTTTCATCTCCTAGGACAACTCTACCATTATAAGTATGAACATGGAAGAATTTGCAACTAATCAACTGGCCTAGACACCTATGAGCATCCTTTGGAAACTCCAATTGAAGAACAATCTCAGACTTTTGCAAATGATGCAGTAAACATTGACGTTCCAGAGAATTCGCAAATTGCAAATGGCACACCAACCGAAAACCACTATCTTAAACGTCGAATGCAAAAAGTGCCACCAGCGTTAAGAGAGGACAAAAATTGCCGACAAGACTATGAACCTTTGGTGGTTTCTATGGGGCCTTATCACCGGGAAATTCCTCCAACTGAGGACTTCAAATGGATCGCCCTGCGGATGTTCGGTGCAGGTAGCGGCCAAAACATAGAATATTTCTATTCCTAGGCATGGTTCAAAGACTCGGTCGAGACTCAGAACAGAGGATTCCTATTCGAGACCGTTCCGATATTATTCAGAGACAGCAAACGAGAACTCGCCCAAACTCAGTCGACTCGGATCGAGTGGTCTCCGAGGTAAAAAAAAAGTGTACGAGTCGTAGCCAACTCGGCCGAGTCAACTCGGACAAAACCCAACTTTTCAAAGGGATAGGGCAGCAGATGAGGGAATCCGAGAACAGGAATGCAGGCATGACCAATTTTATCAATAGCCAGACTTTCTCAAAGAGGAATTGGAAGCCATACCTGCATGGATATTTATTCTTCCTTACTCGAAGAGCTCCGGCGAGGTGTAGAGATTCAAAAAACTTGGACATTGAGCTTACTCATCAAATGGATATGATAATAAAGAGAATCTTATCTACCTTTTCTAGAGAAGCCTACTGCTTCATGGTTCGGGATAATCGGCAAAAGAAGAATAGTGACATTTGGTTTGGCGGTCCAAAATGGAAGGATGAGAAGAGGTGCAATCAAGAATTGGCAAAGGATTTTGAGTAGAAAAGTAGGGCGGTCGTTAAGAAGCAGAGAAATAGGGATTGGTAACAGGAGATAAGGTTTTGGATTTTGGAAAATGAATATCCACAGGATTGTTTTGATTTGGCATATGTTGAGGCTTAATCCTTTACTCAACCTCACACTTTGGATAAGTTTGTAACATCTTGGGTTTGGATTGGTTCAATAATTTTTTTGAGCTTTAAATTACAAGTTCAAAATGATTAAGTTAAATTATTTAGTAATTCAAACATAGAATATTATACACTAATCGATTTCTTTTCTTCTCACAAATACTTTAAACCGACGTGGGACTTTTGAGGGTCCACAAAGTTGTTTTGAGTCTCTGGGCCACACCGGAGAATGGTGTGTGAGTTTTAAGAATTAGATGGCCTATGTTAGGCCGTCCTCGGGGACGCCTTCAATTGGGCTTTTTCATGACGCAGTTGCTAGAATTAGAAGATGGGCTTGGTTGTTGTTTTTTTTTTCCTTTTTTTTTTGTTTGATTTTGATTTATTGAGATAAAAAAAGGCAGACTGGGAATTTCGGGGTTTTGAGTTAAAGTAATTTAGGCAATCAGTTTTCCAACTTTCATGGACTTAGAAAAAGATAGAGAAAGAGTAATACTACAACTCAAAAAAGGTACAAAATAAATGAAGAATTTTTGGTAAAGATAATACATTCTAGAAATTTTTTTACTAATTTTTTTGATCGTTTTTGTTTAGCATATTTTTTTTATATATTGAATGATTATTTATAATTTTTAGAATGAAAATTATTTTAAAATATTTGTCTCGCCGAGACCGCGACCGTTATACCGAAACCGATGTGGAACGATACGCGTCGCGACCGCGACTGATACTGCGACTTTGAACCATGCTCCCAGTTATTTGAAGACGTCATATATGCAAAAAAATTGCTATATTAAGTATGCAAGTCCTGTCCTCCAGTGCAGCGATGAAGAATTTGCACAAATGATGCTTCTTGATGCTTGTTTCATCATAAAAATCATCTCACAACTTGTAGGCTCCCTGAAACGCTACGTTATCACCCGCAATCATCTTGGTGACTTTGTGTCTTCAATTGCATATCGTGATCTGTTTATACTCGAAAATCAAATCCCCTTCAGGATTCTTAGGCATCTGATGTGCTTGAGATACGGGGAACAAGCAGGTCAAACGATGCTTAACGAGTTCTTGACTCTATCTGTTTTTGCGGTGCGTAAGAGTGAAATAATAATATAGTCAGCAGAGAAGATCCACTTCATCTTGTGGAAGCTCACTGGCTACTTCTTGTCGGAATGTTCTCTAATTCTGAAGACAAACCCACACCACAAGGTCCACAGCCTAGCAACGGATCCCAATCTTGCTGCCTCAAACACATGGGAAATTTTGTAAAATTCAGCCATCTTGTCCAGCATATCTCTAATTTGCCATGTTTTCCAAAGATGAAAGAAAAAAACAACGGTAAGAACACGAAGCAAGATATCCCCTGCTTTCGTTCAGCCACGGATCTGAAGGCCAAGGGAATCATTTTACGCGAAGCACGACTAATTCTTTGAGGAGCATCGAGTTCAACACAGGTTATTTCCATGCACAGCTTGAAGTCCCAACTTACTTCGTTACATACTACACCAAAGTTACGTTTTTAAACGCACTTGCCTATGAATTGGGCCCCAGTGCCATCACTGACCCATCATTCCCAAGTGTCATCCCTGACCCAGTAGACATATCATATATTGACTTTATGAAATTACTCATCGTAAACCCAAAAGATGTGAAAGAGCCGAGAGAAAATAAAATATTGCTCAAGACATTAGGCAATGATGAAGAGGTAGTAAAAGTTTATAAAGAGATCAACAGTTATGGCGTGAGCAATTTCACCGTTTTCCACGATTTGAAGGAGGAAATTCAGGCTCATTATGACGACAGGGCAAAGAACTGGTTAGCTAAACTCATCTACACTACTTTAGGAGTCCATGGACTGCCCTTGCCTTATTTGCTGCAACTTTCCTCCTTGTCCTGACTTTCTTCAGACCTATTATACAGTTAGGCTTTCTTAATTTCCAGCTTTACATGAAAAATGTAAGCTGCTGATAAATAGTTGCAAAAGATAATGCATACGAAGTACCAAAAAGTTTCCTTGGATGTTGTACTCTTAAAACTTGTATTCCTACTTATTTGTGAAAAAGTAATCTTGTACATGCTTTACTTGTCTTTAATTGTTTTTTTTTCTTTTAATGTTTTCTGATTTTAAGTGTGACTTCAAATCAAACCAATTACTCGATTTATCTTTAGCTATAAACGAAAAATGCAAAAACTGAACTGAAATTATTTAATGGATCTGGTCTTAGTTTATCCATTACAGAATGGAAATTGAAAGCAAACTGACTATGATTACTGTGTCTGCTTATTTTCACTTTGATTAGTGAGAGATCAAATAAATTTCACATTAGGACCATTAAAAAAAATATCAAATATTCATTCACGAAGTTAAAATGAGATAAACTCATCCACTTAAATATACCGTTTTTAGTTAGAATTGTGTTCAAATTAATGAAGTTAATCACTCAATCGCTATTCATCAATAAGCCAAGACAATTGGTATATATAGTTACTTATAGATTAATCTTTTAATATAGTGTAACTGTGTCATTATTTACTTTAGGCAAAGCCTATCTCTCGTACTAATTTGTTCCTTAAACCATTAGGGCAAATTGCTAAAATGATCCCTACTTTTACCGAATTTGTTTTAGTTCTCTCATTTTAAAAGTATATCACTAAATCTCGTTTCTCTTTAATTTGTTATGCTACAAGTGTCACGCCATATCACAAGTTTCTTAATTGGTCCAATTTATAGTAGGTAGAGTTAATACTATTTTTTTAAAGCGAAAGAAATTTTTTTGGACCATTATTCATGTTTCATTGGCTGAATTTGGTACTTTTATTAGATAGAGAAGAATTATTTGCTTATCACATGAATTCAATTTGATAAAAAAAATGGTTTTTTCAATACGTATGTACTCGATGTAAAGAAAAAAAATTATAAATAATTTCATAAATTTTATTAAATTTCCTTATAGCCTGGAGCAATTTAATGTAGTTAAATTTATAGTTCATGGTCATAACCAATGTTTTTAGAACCGGATTGACCAGTGAACTGAAGGAGGTCCGATTTAAGGTCCGACCGGTCGAACTAGTGATTCAACCTTTTTTTTTTCACAATTGCATAAAAAAAATTCTTAAAACTCATTCTTGAAACTTAGTGAATCATACACATCATCGCAAGTTTTTTCTTAAATTCATTACAAGTATAAATAATATTAATAAGTATAATCCAAATACTAATTAAAGTACATGCTTATTTTTCTTTCACATATTAAAGAGGTTCATAAAAAAATATCACAGAATCTAACAACTAGTTATATTATATTTGATGGATCCAAATCAAAAAGATAAATAAAACCCACAAGAAAATAGACAAGAAAACGCAAGGGAATTGGGGGAGAAAATTTCTTATTCAATAATATGATAAAGAGGCCGCTGCAAAATTGTCTAAAAAAAAAAAAACGTAAGAAGCCTCCAGTAAAATAGAGAAAACGGCGCAAACTAACATAAAGCCATATGGCTGCTAAAACTAACGAAATCCCTGCCACTAACATGGGTTATGATCCCATACAACTATAACTAAAATAAACCATGCAACCTACTAAAAAAACCAATAAAAATAAGAGACGCATCATAACTAGGTAAAATAAACTAAGGGCTTGGTTTAATTTCTTACATATCCTCCCTTAAACTAAACTCTTTAAACGTGAACATCCCCAACATCCTCTTCAACTTTAAAAATGTGTCCGTCTTCAAAAACTTCGTGAATATATCTACTACTTGCTCTTCAGTTCTGCAATAGTCGACCTTATTCTCCTTGTCACGAACGAACTCACGAATGAAGTAATACTTGATGTCAATGTGCTTATCACGCCCATGAAGCACTAGATTCTTGGACAATTCAATTGCTGATTTACTATCACAATAGATCTTCGTAGGACCATTTTGCTTGTGTTGTAGAACACAAAGCATCCTTCTCAACCACAATGTCTGAGTAGCAATGTTAGCTGCAGCAATATAATCTGCCTTTGCAGTAGATAAAGCTATCATTTGTTACTTTTTAGAACTCCAAGAAAATATCCCCAAACCAGTAAAAAATACATAACCTGAAGTACTCTTTCTTTCAACTGTATCACCTTTGATGTACATTAAGATCTTCTTTGCTGCCTGCAAACTGATCAAACCAACACTATAATTGATATCTAGCCTTGTAGAAGTCAAATATCTCAAACTCCCAACCAAACTCTTGAAGTAGGTAGAATCTACATATCCACCAGTGCCCTCTTTGGTTAACTTTAATTTTTCCTCATCAGGTGTCAAAATTGAGTTAGCATCATCCATCCTGAACTTCCTCAAAATATAACCTACATATTTCTTTTGAGAAATAAAAATACCACGATCAGATTAAAAAACCTCAATACCAAGGAAATAAGACATCAAACTCATGTCTGTCATCTCAAACTGCTTGATCATAGCCTCCCTAAATTCAACAATCATCTCAGAATTATTGCTTGTAAAAATCAAATCATCTACATATAGGCACACAATCAATACATCACTACGAGCAGAAGATTTAACATACAAAGTATGCTCATATGGATACCTAAAAAATTCATGAGAAATAAAATAAGAATCAATTCTCGTATACCAGGCTCTTAGGGCTTGTTTCAAACCATACAAAACCCTCTTCAACTTATATACGTTATCTTCTTGGCCTCTTCTGATATACCCCGCAGGTTATTCAACATAAATCTCCTCTTCAAGTACTCTATTCCAAAAAGCAGACTTAACATCCATTTGCTGAATTTTTCATTTATTTTGGGGCAGCAAGAGAAATTATCAAACGAACAGGGTCAAGTCTGGCAACAGGTGCAAATACTTCAAAATAGTCAATACCAGGCTTCTACTTGTATCCCTTAGCAACTAATCTTATTTTGAATCTCTCCACTTATCCATTGGGCTTGTACTTCCCTTTGAAGACCCACTTCACTTCAATAGCCTTTTTATCAGTTGAAAAATTAGTAAGTTCTTGTATATCATTTTTCTCAATGGCATAAATTTTTTTCATCTATTTCTTTCACCCAATGATTATCTCGGGCAACCTCTTCATAAATTACAGGATCACAATCTATAAATAAAGCAAAATTAACAATTTTCTCATAAGAAGCAACATTATCAGGAGTAACAACATAATCCTGATAACAAGCAGGCAATTGTCTGTGGCACTGTGGATGACCCGTTAACTCAGTTTGTGAACCCTGAGTAACAAGCACTTGCTGAGTAATATCTTCATCCTTTCTATCAAAATTTAAAGTCAAATTTGCATCCTTAGGATCCTTCTTGCTCTAGTTCCAAACACCTCTTTCATCAAAAGTCACATCCCTACTAACAATTATTTTTTCTGAAATAGGATTAAATAATTTGTAAACTCGGAACACTTCACTATAGTCAATAAATGAACATTTTTCTCCTTTATCATCAAGTTTCTTACTCAACCGATTAGGAACATGTGAATAGGTAATACACCCAAATACTTTGAGATGGCCAACAAATGGCCTCCTACAACTCCAAGCTTTTTCAGAGTTCTATCAATTAGACTTCTCGTGGGACACTTGTTTAACAAATAAATGACACAAGCAACTGCCTCTACCTAAAAGGATTTTGGCATATTTTTCAACTTCAACATACATCTCACCATATCTATAATTGTTCTATTTTTCCTCTCTGCTACCCTATTTTGTTGTGGAGTGTACCTGACTGTCTCAAGAAAATCACACAGGTAATATATTCTTAACCCTTATCTGTTCTCAAAATTTTTATTTGAAAGCCACTTTGCTTCTTAGTAAAAATTTTAAATTTTTTAAATGTCTCATAGGCATCAGATTTTTCCTTTAAAAATAAATTCAGGCTTTCTTACTGAAATCATTAATAAATGCAATAACATACTTGCAACCACCATTAGAAGGAACTTCCACAGTACACAAGTTTGAAGGAATGATTTTCCATGGTCTTTTTACTCTCTATGATTTACCTGTATGAAAAACATATCTATGTTTCTTGCCCAAAACACACATATCACAAACTCTGTCAGGACAACTAATATCAAGTAATCCACGAACCATCCTTTTGCTAGTCAAAAATCTCAAACTGTCAAAATTTAAATGACTAAATCACATATGCCATAGCCAATTATTACTATCAATCACAGTATTCAAACAAGAAAAATCTTCACTATTTAAATTTAATGGAAATAAATAGTTTAGAGTCATTATCACCTTTGCAATCACACTAACTTTCTCATCAAAAATCATACAAATACCTTATTTAATACGAATATCATAATTTTTCTTTGACAATTGCCCCATATTCAAAAAATTATGATTCAATCCAGGCACATAAAACACATTAGAAATAAAATTCGTAAATCCATTTTTCAGATTAATGGAGATTTTTTCCTTATCAAACATTGGTAGGACAATGTTATTCTCAAATTTTACTTCACATTTGACAGACTCATCAAGCTCAGAAAATAATTCTTTTTTCCCACACATATGATTACTACATCCAGTGTCCAAGAACCATTTATTTTTATCAACAACTCCATCATTATTGCAGGCCAACAATAAAGTTTTTGAATTTTGATTATTATTTTGAGCCTGATTTTCAACAACATTAGCTTGAAAATTACTGTTAGATCTACATTTAAATTTTTTATGCCCAAATTTTTCACAATTATAGCACTGAATCCTCTAACCATCATTGTTCTAGTTAAAATTATATCTATTTTCATAATTATAACATTACCTTTACCTCTATCAGGGTCATCTCTAAAATTAAAATTATTACCTCTACCACCACGTTGAAAATTTCATCTGCCTTAATCTCTATGGTTAGCCTGGCCTAAACATCTGTTATTGTAGCCACGACCTTTATTGCTGTTGTCCTGATTTCTCTATTGAAAATTTTCTTGCTCCTTGGATTCATCCTTTGTCTTCAAATTTAACTGTGTCTACAGGGCCTTTTCCACAATATTTTGGGTGTGCTCCATCTTCCCATTAATTCTCTGTTCATGTAGAATTTTTAAGCCTTGCAATTCTTTAATTTTTAATCCTGACAAATATTTGGTCTTTTGAATTACAGTCACCACATGATCAAATTTTATGGGTAAAGTGTTAAGAACTTTCTCAACAAATACCTCATCAGAAAGTTGATGATTATTTAGTGCCATCTCGTTCTTGATATCTAACAGACAGTAAAAATATGATTCAATTGATTCAAATTTTTCTATCATTGCAAGTTCACACTTCCTCTTTAACAGCATCAAATTGCTTTGTTGAACTAGATCTATGCCTTTATATGTTTTTTTCAAAATACCCCAAGCATCCTTTGTCATATCTACAGTAAGAATTTTTCCAAAAACTGAAATATCAATTCCCTGATGAATTAACGGTTCAACGCAGTTTGCATGATTCGACCGATTCTTGTCGGTTCTTTGGGTTCTTTCGGCTTTCATCATGAACTGGACCGGAGGCCTGGCTGATTCATGGTTCAACCGGTCGAATCGGCCAGTCCGATCCCGATTTGAAAACATTGGTCATAACGTGATATAGTTAACAATCAAGAGAGTTATTGGATAACAATATATAAGCTTCTACCATAATAAAAGATTGAGCATCATAAAATATTGAAAGAAGATAATAGAAAAAAAAAATCCTTCACGATTACTATATACCAAACCGAATTTATCATGCACTTGCTATTGACTGGCACAAATTTTGTAGCATGGTTGGAGCTAAATTATTTTGCATTGGTCTCCAAGCTTTTAAAATTTCTTAGCTTTCATTACAAACTTCTGATTGTTTTAGATATAACTTTTAATCAATGATATAGTGACTTTTCATTATCATAACTCTCAATAAAATAGTTAGTTTTTGTAATAAAGTGGTAAATTTCAACAAAAACTTATCACTTTCTTCAAAAATTTACTATTTCAAAGTAACATTTTGTAACCACAATATTTTCTCTTAATTATATTTGAAAGTTGCCCTCAAATTCGTACATTTTACTATGTTTTTAATAAAATATAAAGAAAGGATCGATGAAGTAAAACAACGTCAATCACCATGGCTGCTTCTTTAGTTCTGGCTCCAGCACCTTCATGTATCGTCTAGCCAAAATTACCATTTTTCTTTAGATTCAATCTCTACCTTCAAAAAAAGCTTTAGAATGCAAGAATTGGCTTCAACAATAGTACTAATAAAGCAGAAAATTCTGAAGGCCGAGTGTGGACTTGCTGCGCAAATCTTTCGCGTCTATTGGCTATGCAAGTATTTACACTCTTGGCTTGATGGATTCTTCGGAGTCAACTCGATTGATGACACCAATCCTTCCTAGGCTGTTACTGGCACTAAATATAGTTTACGGGGACAAATGTTACTAGCTCCAAATTTTAGGTGAGTTTAAGTTTATTTTTGTTTTTCTTTTCGATAAATAAAAAAGAGAGCGATAGATAATCATTGTCCTGAACTTCCTTCGTATTATTATGAAATTTACTAGATTAAGAGAATATAGAAAAATTCATGGAAATAAATATCCTCAATTCCGTATTCTCTCTACTAATCTTGTGTCTTGAGCATTTACTTTGAGTTTTTTTAATATAATCAAAAGAATGTTTTCCTGGGTGGAAAAAAGAGAGACATAAAACAATTGTAAAATAACTTGAAAAAATAAATAAGCATACTTTCTTTTTATATAATTGGATAGCACTAAAAAGAAGAAAGCCATAAAAATTTGTGGGGCAATTCACTGATTTTTGTATCAATTAACAAAGTGATGTGAGAAGATGTAATCAAATATTTATAACAAAATTAACCCCTTGTTGGAGGAAATACAGCAAGGGTTTATGGATTGCAAAAATAGCTGTTTTGGCAAATTTATAGCAAGAAAGGAGAACAATCTAAAAGGTTTTCGGAATGCTCTAACAAAGGCAGGGAGATGTCAAGGAATCAAAGTGTTTAAAGTCATGGCTAATGTGTATCAATTTTTCTTTGCAAACCAAGAGTATTTAAATGGGGTGAACACCAGAGGTCCATGGAATATTGATAATAACCTATCAATAATCAAAGCATGGTCTCCAGGAATTCAAGTGGATTAGATGGATTTTAACCATACCCATTTCTGGATAAATGTTGTGGACTACCAAAAGAGGTCTACACTAAAGAGGTGGCTCAAAAGATTGCACAGTCCTTCAATCAAGTTTCCCATGTCCAACTTAGAGAGAAGAATGATTGTGGAGAAAGGCTAATTAGACTAAGGGCTTTGGTGAATGTGAAGAAGCCCATAAGAAGAGTGGTTAAGTTAAAGCCGAAAGAAGGAAATGAGGTCTTGGCTCTAATGTGCTATGAAATATTACCAATCCACTGTTACGGATATGGCATTATGGGTCATAGGGCTAGAGCTTGTGAGAACAAGATGGATAGTCCAGACAACCGCTATGGCTACTAGCTAATCACTGATCAAATTCAGTCAAAATGCATATGGTAATTACAGTTAACCGAAGAAGTGAACGAACAAGCAATGCCGACGAATGAGGTTAGAGACGACTGAAGGAATCACAATCATGATGTTAGCATTGAAGAAAGTGATAACAGAGCTCAAGGAAGTAATAGAGTAGCTGCCGAAGACAGGCTTATGAAGGTTAGGACTCTTTTTTTTTTTCCAAAATGGCATTTATATTAATCAAAAGTATAACATTTATAGAATGGGTAAATACCCATTACAACAGCTTGGAATCAAACGATCCAAGATGGAAATTGATTTTTCCAGCTAAAAGTCAAGAGAAAATTCTAGAGCATACTTTGTTAATCTTATACAGTTTACTAATTCTTCTTGTTTTGCAAGAACGAAAGAGCATGAATCAAACATAGAAGCCAACTTCAAAGAATCTTCCAAAATTACTACTACATTTATATCATTGGTGTTTCCTCCATTGAGCTTCTAGATAACATTATTGCAGTTGCTTTGGACTATAATTTCCTTCCATCCTTCTGTTTTGGCCATTATCAACCCATATCTGAAAGTCCTCTGCATATGCCATTTGCTTATCAATGTTCTTTGGGTCAACTAAGGCCCAAGTAGCAATAATCGTATCCTTGCAGTTCTGCTGCCAAGATACCATATCCCACTTTTCTTCTGTTACTTTCAGTGAAGGCTGCTAGCTTAATTATCAGTCAAGTCTTCTTTATCCTTGCCTTCCTTTTTTCCAAAGTCGGTGCCTGCGTTTCAATCATGCTCTTAATTTCTTGTTGTTTGTGGACTGATTCAACCTCATTCCACTCATTCCCAGCTCTTTGCATCACCTTGTATACAATTAGTCCTTTCATGATTGAAGATCCATTGGTTCCTTGATTTCAAAATTTGCCACAAGATGTAGCAAGTAAGAGCAATATGTTGATTGCCTTCGTCCCTCAATTTTGCTTTAGTCAAGGATTTCCACCAAAAGCCAAACTCTTTCCTCTCTTCTGTAAGTCCATCCCAGGATATTGGGGCTTTATCCCAGATTAGAGTTGACTTCTCTACAAAAAAATAGCAAGTGTTCTAACGTTTCCACTTCTTCTCCACATCTGCTACAAATCGGATCTCCCACTTCAATTCTTCTGAATAATAATTCCTTAACAGGTAACACTTGATTAATACACTTCCAGATGAAGTGTTTAACCTTATGTTTCATCTGAAGCCTCCACAGGAACTTCCACTCTTTCGTCAGACTATGCATCCTGCTACGTCCTCCTTGGCATCTTGTCAACTCCTTGGTACTAGGTTCCAAATTCATTGCTTCCATATAGCCTGTTCTGACCGTGTATATACCAGAAGCATCATACTTCCAATAATATCTATCAGCTGCTCCTGAGTAGCTTATTGGCATACTGATGATATTTTGGGCATCTTTGACATTGAAACATCTTACAGATAAGACTCCTATTCCATGTGAAGTTCTGAATTAATTGACCTGACTTTCGTAACTTCACAGAGATTTGGTCTAGGAGTAGAAACTTCTGCCTGTCATGCTCTTAGTTAGCCACTTGTCTTCCTAGATATCAGTCGAAGCTCCATTCCCAATTCTTTTCCTTAATCCATGTAACAGTAAAGGCATAGCACTGAATAATACTTCTCCAGAACCATGAGGCGTTGGCCTTAGCTTGAATCCTGTAAAGCAGAGGTGTCTGCAAAGTACCTTCTCTTAAGAATCTGACTAACAAGCAGGTTGGGTGAAGTGATTATCCTCCAAAGATGCTTAGCCAACAATGCAGTATTTTGATGATACAAGTCCTTGAATCCCAATCCTCCTAATCTCTTTTGGTTGGGAGAGTTTTTATCAGCTAACAAAGTGCATTTTCCTCTATGATTCCTTGCTGTCCCCACCAATATTTTGCCATTTGTGCCGTCAGTTGTTTACACAAATCTTTGGATAACCTAAACACAGACATTGTGTAGATAGGTAGAGCCATTGTTACTGATTTTAGCATCGTTTCTTTACCTGCTGGGCTCAGAAGATTAGGCTTCCAGCTCTGCAACTTCTTAGTTAGCCTTTCCTTGACAAAGCTAAATACTTGGTTTTTGTCTCTTGCTATGACCAACGGGAGTCCCAAGTACTTTGCTTGAGTCACTATCTGTATGTTTCAAAGTCCTCTGCAGGTCAATTCCTTCAGTCTCCCCTGTAGTGTTCCTGCTGAAAGTAGGCTGAAGATTTCTCCAAGTTTACCATTTGTCCGGATGCTTCCTCATAAAGTCTAATTCTTCTTAGGCTCCAGTGCTTATGTCTCTTCAGCTTTGCAAAAAATAAGGGAGTCATCTGCAAAAAAGAGATGAGAAATAACAGGTCCATTTCTGCATATGCTTAGTACCTGTCAAGTTGCCCTTAAGCCTGAATTGTTCCAAGAGGTTGCTTAAACCTTCTGCACAAAAAATGAATAAATACAGAGAAAGCCGGTCACCCTGCCTAATACCTCTATGTGGAGTCACATGTCCAACCTTGTTCCCATTAATATTGAAAGAATACGAGACGGTGGAAATACAGGCTGAAATCCAACCTAACCATTTATCACAAAAATCCATTTTTCTCATGATAGCCACTAGGAAGGACCACTCCACCCTATCATAAGCTTTAGTCATATCTAACTTAATAGTCATTCGACCTACCTTACCACTCCTAATATTCTTGAGGTTATGAATGAATCATGAGCTATTACTACATTATCAAGAATTTGCCTGCTCGGAACAAAAGCTGATTGGATAGGACTAATGCAAGAGTTAAGGCAAGGTTTTATCCTATTTACAAGAATTTTCGTTATGGTTTTGGCTATAACATTGCACAAACTAATGGGCTTATAGTGTGAGAGGTTTGTGGGGTGGTCAATTTTAAGAATTAGGGTCACTAAAGTTTCATTAACAGATTTAAGAAAATGGCCATGGTGAAAAAAAACTCTTGATTGCATTGACTACATTCTCACCAACAATGTGCCAAAACTTTTGGAAAAAATGAGAGACATACCATCTGGTTCGGGTGCTTTATGAGGATGCATTGACAAGACAGCTTCTTTAATTTCTTTTTCCCCAACAGGTTTGGTAAGCTGAGCATTCAATTGTTGTGTAATTGATTGTGGTATTCGATCCAAAATCTCTTCAATACAGCTGGGATTACTTGATATAAAGAGGTCTCTATAGTGTTCTGTGATGATACTTTCAATCTCCTTCTCAAACCTACACCATTCACCATTCTGTCTCTGAATCTTAATAATATTGTTTTTCCTCCTCCTACCATTAACACACGCATAAAAGAAAGCTGTATTTCTATCTCCCTCTTTTATCCATTTGTGTCTAGCTTTTTGGCTCCAAAAGATCTCTTCCTTTCTATATGCTTCACTCAGCTATTTTTTCTAAAAATTCATTCTATGATTCTTGTCCAATAGCTTAGACCTCTTAAGTTCCTCCAGTTTTGCCTTGCACATCTGAATCCTGGTCCCTTCATTAACATGTACAGCCTTATTCCACTTCCTCAAAGCTGATCAGCAATTCTTTATTTTGGCCATTAGTCTATACATTCTGGATCCCTGGACCTCAGTTTCCCAAGCTTCTTTGATCACCCTGTTCACCTCCTTGTGTTCTAGCCACCTCCTGTCAAAGATGAACCTTCGTTTCTGAAATTTTTTGTTAGGGTCCGTGTTCAGTAAAAGAAGACTATGATCAGAGGCTACTGTGCTGATATGACTAATTTTTGCTTGGGAAAAAAACTCAGTCCAGCTACCACAAGCCAATCCTCTATCCAATCTTTATTTGATCTCTCCCTCATCTACCCACTGATTACACCATGTCCAAGGCTCCCCTTCATATCCTATGTCTATCAGCTTGTTACTTAGAATAAAGTCCTTAAAGTTCCTAAAGGTCCACTCTTCCCTCCATCTGCCTCCCCACTTTTCATCATCGGATATAATGTCATTGAAGTCCCCTATTATAATCCACTTCTCTCCCCATAAGACCTTTCTCCTATGTAGCACTTCCCATTGTTATTGCCTAATCCTATCATCAGTGGAAGCATATATTCCGATGCACCACCATTCTACCTTATCTTCACTACTCTTGATCCAAATCTCAATCATGAAAGCTGTAGTCACTACCTCCACAACCGATCTTGAAGATTTCCAAAACACCCCCATACCACCTGCCTTTCCTACTATCTCAACCGATTCCATTCTATCAAAGCCTATTCTTTTTCGAACATTTTCTAATGTGCACTTCTTATTCTTTGTTTCACTTAGGAATACTAAATCAGGAGAGTGGAGTTTAATCACCTCCTTCAGCTTGAGAACTGTCAAGGGGCCTCCTACACCTCGACAGTTCTACACCACAGCCTTCATTTATCCTGCGGAGACCACATTGGGATGATCTCCTCCTCCCTGCAAACTATATTACTAATTTCTGATACACTACCTACTCTATTCCTTTTTCTCACAATTTCTTCTTCCAGACCAGATCTTTCTTCCTCGTCTCTTAATTGAAACTTTCTCTTCCCCTAGTATACCATCAAACCTGTGTTAGCATTTATTTCTTGTAACGGTTTCCTGGCTGTAGAAAGCATTCTTCTAAACTTTTTTCCTGTTTTCTCCTTGTCACGAGTTTTGCTTCCTTTTATGTCTCCTTCCCAGTCCATCCCTTCTGCTATATCATCTTTATGTTGACTGTCATTGTCTATCAATTCAGCCAAATGCTCCAACGAGAATTCGTGTTGAGTATCCTTCTTTTCCGTTTCAGCTACTTGTTTACTTGTCTTATCCCCTACGCTGAGAATGTCGGTTTGAAACTTTTCAGCCCTATTTTTGCTGTCAGTCATCATATATTCTGAATTGTGTTTTTCATTCACATCACTCCTTTGCTGTACACTATTTCTTTTTTCATTGGCATTTCGATTTCCACTTGCCAACTCAGTTCTTGATTCAAACTGTTCTTTTCCTTCAATCAATCTCCTTTCCAGTGGGTTCCTTTGTGAACTTCTTACCTCATTGTTACTAATCAAAATTCTGGCATGCAAATCACTCTTCAAGAAAGGTCCACTTTTTGAAGCTCTTAACCAAGGCCCAAATTGGTACACATTCTTGTCCCCCTCTTGTTTTCCCCTCTTGTAGCAGTTCTTATCTATATGACCTATACAACCACACACATAGCAAAAATCTAAGCATCTCTCATACTTAAAACTAATCCATCTTTTAGCCCCATCCAATGATATCATTAAACCTCTCAATAAAGGTATAGCAGTGTCAATGGTTACTCGAAGTTTAATGTGTTTCCCTTCCTTTCCACCATTCTGAGGTAACATGACCTTCTTTATCTGCTGAAATATTTTTCCTATTTTTAGTCCTACTTCCTTTGATTGTCAATGCAGTGGCAGATTCCAAATTTGGACCCAAATATCAGCCATCCCCAACACCTCCTTTTTGAGCTCAATCCCTTCCTTCCACTCATACATTGCAATCAGTTGGTTATCAATTAACCATGGACCCCCTTTTAAGATCTTTGCCTATTCTCATCAGATTCAAGAACAAACTGGAAAAGATTTGGGCCGAGTTCCACTACTTTGAAATTCTTAGGAAAGCCCCAAATTTGCATTGTGACATTACGGACGCCATTCACGTTCGCTATCTTGTCCCCTATCACCTTCCCAATTAGGCATAGTTGACATTCTCTAATACCCTTTTGGAGGTCCCTGCTGTCAATCGATGTCCCAGCTTCTTCCACCTTAGACAACTTGAACCTGCCTATGACCTCTGCCCCAAATCCTGTTAAGAAAAGAAAGAAAAGAAAGTAATTCTCAATAGATTAACTAAAAAAAAATACCTGAAGCAAGAGGCTTTTTCGAAAGAAATCACATGGTTCCTCTACCTATATTAAAGCTCAGATGAAAGCACTTTGAAGTTTGTCATGGTCCTGCGGCTATGACAAGATGAGTTTAAGTGAAAAGCATGACTACAATCCTCTCTTATCCTACTTAAAGGCTTCCTAATTGACTGCCCTATTCTAGTTCCTCTCTCTATTAATCTCCTTCACTATGAAGATCCTACATGCTAAGGGAGCTCAATGAAAGAGAAAGGTTTTTTGGAATACTGGGAGAATTTGAACTTTTGAAATAGATAAAGACCGCCACCCAGGGGAGGGAAGACTCTCACAGAAAAGAGAGAGGAATAGGCTCTCACAAAAAGGAGAGCATGAAGGTTAGGACTCTAACGGTAGAAAATGAAGGTATCGGTAAAATAGAACAAAAGGAAGCTAGAAATATTAATATTCAAATTGGGCTAAAAAATGATCAGGATGAAGATAATTCTGAAAGGCCCATAAGTAACCTAACTATGACTCAAGAGGAAACAAACACGGTGGCGACATAATGGCCCAGAATGAGCATGGTCACGGATTCGGACAGAAGTGAAAGCAGAAAAATTAAGGGCCCATCTCCTTTTGCAACCTTATGTCCAAGTAGCACAAGCACTGAAATAACAAACCAAGACATGAAAGAGGCCTTCCAGCACAACAGTTTTTAGGTCAAAACCGCAAGGGGTGAGAAAATAAAGAGAACGAATGGAGAAGGAGATTTCAAACAAGGTGCAAGAAAGAAGACAAGAAGAGTAGAACCATGCTTATGAAGAATCGGTGGTGGCAGCTAGGCAACACCACTGGGAGCCATGAAGATCATATTATGAAATTATCAGGAGCTTAGGAACCCCCACGCAATTTGAGGTCTCAGCACTTTGATGACTGAGCAAGCTCTCGAAATTGTGTTCTTATTTGAGACAAAAATGAATAATAGAGGAATGAAAAAAATTAGGTATAAGATAAGATATCAGTTTGGATTTTATGTGGAAAGAAGGAATAAAGGGGGTGGACTTGTAGTATTGTGGAAGGATAATATTGACTTAGTTGTGGACAGTTATTTAGAAGGTCATATTGATATGATTGTGAACATGAAAAATGGACAATCTCCATGGTGATTTACAGGTTTTCACGGAAATCCAGAAGCCACTAAAGGAAGAAGCTCTTGGCTATTACTATGGAGGCTTTCCAGTATCAACAACTTGCCATGCTTATGTGAAGAAGATTTCAATGAAATTCTCGAGCAACATGAGAAAACTGGGGGACAAATAAGAAATAGCCAACAAATGAATCATTTTCGAAATGCAATTCTACATGCTGGACTATGTGACTTGGGTTTTTCTGGAAACAAATTCACTTAGGTTAGAGGGCGAAATTCGAAGCAAAGAATTTACGAACGTTTAGACAGGGCACTAGCAAAGGTTTGTTGGCAATCTTGTTTTCTATTGGCAATAGTCAAGCACTTAGCTTCAACGCACTCAAACCATGTGCCAATTATGATCATTATAGATGGAATACCGCAAAAAATAGGTTGGATGAGAAGAGAGCAAAGAATGAAGAAATTTGAGCAGTTCTAGATAATGGACGATGAATGTCAGCATATTATACAGGAATATTGGAGGGACAATGTGTCGCGTCCTAAAAATCGTGAGCAAAGGGTACGAGTGGGGTCGCTGACTGTCGCGTCTCGAAAAGACCGTCCGGTCTCGAAAACCCTTTCAAAAATAAAAGTTTTTTGAAAAAATCGTGCGTGTGTGAGAAAAATCAAATTTTAGTAGAAAAAGTGTATTTTAAGAAGAATAGTATTTAAAAAAAAAAAAACAAGGCCGGGACTAAAAATGTGACAAGTTTGGCCAAATAATTTTTGAAAAAGGGTTTATTTTAGAAATTGGAGTCGCCACTTGGTATTGAGTTAGGGTGTACCAAATCACCTAAAAAATCGTTTAACAAAACAAAAATAATAAAAATTTTAGAAAAATTATTTAAAACCCGTTTTTGACTTCGGTCTATGAAAAACGAGAGAAAAAGGTCCGGGAGTCACATTTGAAAAAAGGGAAAGCAAAGGCTTGCGTCTAAGGCACCCTTTCAACCTAGCTGAGGCTAGTTGCGAAGTTTAATCAAAATTTCCTAAATTAACTCTAAGTTCTATCGCGTTCGGATGTATCTAAATGAATGCAAATCCTAAGGCTAAATGTAAGTATCGAGAGGGTCGGCATGTTCCATCGAGACTTGGTCAGAATTATCGCATTAATTGCAAAACTCGAGTCGAGATCTCGAGGGAGTCACGAGTTTTATGCAAAATGTGATGCAAAAAGAAAAGAAAATAATAATAATATATAGTAAGTGAAGAAGGAAGGTGGCTATGCAACATAACGGGTACGGGGGACTAATATCTTGTGACTGAATGTTTCTACTCACGGAGGGAGAAACGGCCTGTACTCCACCGCTTCCCACGTAAGTAGACGACTATTTCTAGTCGAATCACACAAATGTCCTAAAGTCTAAGTGAAATGCAACCTAGATGTCATGCATTTTAACAAATGTGTAAATAATAATAATAATAATAATAATAATAATAATAATAATAATAATAATCATGCCGAATGGAAAGAAAACTAAGAGTTTGTGAAATAAGATGAGAAATGTACACGAATGTACCTAACACTAAAATGTCCTAAGAGTCTAGCATTGGACTAGCCCATTCTAAAAAAGTCCCACTAGCATTGGACTAGCGGAAAAGAAAGAGGCTACAGCTAGCGTTGGACTAGTGTGGTGACGGAATACCATAAATCACGAATTAAATATTAAAGTATAAATTAAATGCAAATTAAACATATAAAGACACATAAAGTCAAGTAGTAGCACATAACACATAAACATAATATCTAAATGCAAAATCCTAATGAAAGCGTTAAAACAAATAAGTACGTAAGCACGCAAAAGCGGATAAACCCTAACTATTATACCGGGGGGCTTGATTTACAATTTAAGAGGGAAATTAAAAAAATACCTTATCTATTACACTTACTATCTAAATATACAAAAATATTTGTAAACAATATAAAAAGAAAATAATCTAGTTATTACGTTGGCTAGCTAAATACAAGAATATCACATTTTTCATCAAAATAATAAAATTTAAAATTAAAAAACACAAAATAAATAAATACGCAAAAAGTGCATAAAATAAGAAACGCATAAAAAAATGCATAAAATATCACATTAGAGCACGTTGGAGCACATAAAGAAGCAATTAAAAGGTAACAAAAAATACCTTTTTGAAGACCCGATACAAATACTACCCAACATGAACAAACAAGTCAAGGTATCTCGATATAAACAAATAAAATCTAAAATATATAACTATTGACAAATTGAGATAAAAAAATAAATAAATTCTAGCAACTAAAGAGCTAAAAATAAAACTCTATAAAACTTAAAGGGTAAAATTAAAAATTCACATAAGTCTAAGAGGGTGGAGAGGCAAAATTAAACTAAATTGGGGGACAAAACAATAAATTCGAGCAAAGACACAATTGCAATTAATTAAAATCTAATTGAAATCAAATGAAATCTAAGGGGATTAATATGAAAATATCAAAATGAAAGATACCAAATATCAAAGGGCTTATTAATACTATTCAAAAGCCTTAGAGGTTGAAATTTTAATAATCATTTTCATGACATAAAAATCGGAAAAAGAAAAGAAAAAAAATCAAGAAGACTACCAAATTAAAAGCTAAACTAGTTTAATTGATTTAATTAATTAACTGAATTAACTACTAAGTAAAGAAACAAACACAAAAATTAATCCTCTAACCCTAAACTAATCAAATGTAAACCCCACACTAATGAAAAATACCAAATCCACTTAAACATTTCCCAACCGATTCCTAGATTTCCAGTTTTAATCTCTCTTCTTCTCTCCCTTCTTCTTTCTTTTTCTCTTCTCTAGCTCTCTTGTTTCTTTCTTTCCTTCTCCCTTCTACTGATTTCTCAGCTTCTCTCTTTCTGTTTCTCTCGATCTGTAGCTCCGTTTCTCTTCCTCATTCATTCTTTCTATTTTCTCTCTTTTCCCCTGATTCCTCTCCTGATTTCTTTCTCGCTCTACTCTCCAGTTTCTCTGTTTTATCTTTTTTTTCTGATTCCTCTCTCGATTTCTTTCACTCTCGTTGCCTCTTGGTTCTCCCAGTTTCTTTCTCACTCTTTTCTCTCCTCCGATTATCTAAAATCCCTCTCTTTCACTCACACTCCTGCTTTCTCTTTATTGTTTTTTTTTTTATTTTTTCTTCTCCCTAATCTTCTTCCCAAATATTCTCTCTGTTTTCTTTTTGCCTGTTTCTCTCTTCCCCTGGTTCTCTTCAATTTCTCTTCTTTCTCGTTCTTCAATTCAAAGCCCAACCTCCAAATCTCAACTCCCTCTCGTGGTGGACGGATTGCAATGGTGGAGGAACGGTGGGGATTTTGCTACTGGTTGTGGATTTAGTGGGGAAGTGGGCTCGGTGATTTGCAATCATGGTAGTGGGGCGGCTTGATGGAGTTTTGTTGATGGGTGACGATGGCAAGCTGTAGGAAGTGGCAATTAGGGGTTAATTTTGGTGATTGGAGCTGGTGAAAATGGTGATTGTTAGTGGAGGATGCGATGGTTTCTGCTTTCGTGGTGGGTGGGTGAAATTTGGATGGCTTAGGGGCTGGGTAATGGCTAATGACGATTTCAGATGGTGGGTCAGTGGCGCAGGGGTGATTGTGAGCTGGTTTTGATGATGACAGGCTGTTGGGTTTTAGACAAAGGTTGTTGTAGTTATTTGTGGTGGACTGGTGGTGGTTGAGGGCCGTTTACGGATGTGCGTTGGAGTCCCAGTGATTTAGGTGGGGAATTGGGATGGTGGAAGAGCTATGGGTGGTGCGATGGGCAGGTAGGCAGAGGCCCTGGACTTCTTGTTGTTGAATCTGGTGGCGTTGGGCATGTATGTGTGATTGATTGTGTATGCGTGACCAATTGTGGATGTATATGTGTAATTTGATTGTGTGTTATCTGCAATTGATCATGTGTGTGTGTGATTGATTGTGAACATGTGTGTGCAGGTATTGAGAGTGATAATCGTGAATCTGTAAAGCTTGAAAACTGGAATGTATGTGTGCTGATGTGTGTGTGTGTGTGAATATGTGTGTGTGACAGTGTGTGGGGATGGTAAGATGGAGGGACAGGGTGGATTATGGTGAGACTGTTGTGATTGTTTTTGTGCTATTGATGGTGATTTTTGAATGGAATTGGGGCTGTGTATGTGTGACTAGGAACACTGATAATTC
This sequence comes from Mitragyna speciosa, assembly GCA_024721245.1. Classification (NCBI taxonomy): domain Eukaryota; kingdom Viridiplantae; phylum Streptophyta; class Magnoliopsida; order Gentianales; family Rubiaceae; genus Mitragyna; species Mitragyna speciosa. The sequence goes on from JAMWEH010000207.1 coordinate 125,490, forward strand.
TGTTGTGGGAAGGTAGGCGTTGCTGGAGTGGGGATTGTCTTGGTGGTTTTGAGTCTGTTAATTGGCCTGAGGATGCACTGTTTTTGAGTCTGGTAGAATAGGTGGTCAGATGGTGGTGAGGTGGCGGAGAAGAGAGGAAGGATAGACGGTGAGAGAAGAACGGAAGAAGAATTAAACCAGATATATAAAAACTTAGAAAAAAAACTTAGCCCAAAAAAATTCAATCTTTAGACAAAAATTGTAAATTTACAGGCAACTTTTTATATGAATTGAATCAATTAACAAAATCACCAATTAATCAGGCTAAAAACACATAAAGAAAATCAATAAAAGAACAAAAGCTATGAAATTACATGTTTATTAGATAAGCCAGATGAACCGTAGAAATGGAGAAAGCAGATGAACAGTAAAAATCTGGGCTGAAGAGGTGAACAGTAATCTGATGAACAGTAACCGTGAATAAAAATGGAGTGTGTGTTTTGTAGGTGTGTGAGTATGTGTTTTGATCCCTAATGGATAAGAAGATGTGTGTTTTTAGGGTTTTTCATTTTCTCCTCTTTTTTTAACATCCCCAAGTGGGGTATTTATACTGCACAAGTCTTAACCTCCAAGAAATGATTAAAAGACCAAAATACCCTTGACTACAAAAATTACAACTTTATCCTTAAAAAAAATCTATTCTCTCTCACAATAATAAAAAAAAAATCAAGAAAAATGTAAATAATAAATTCATTAACACTAATTCACTCCGAAAAAAAGTTAGAAACTTAGAAACATGCTTAAAACCTAAAAACAAATTTGGGACCCAAAAATTGGTGAAAAATGAGTTTGGAATGTGAAATGACAATTTTGCCATTGGATGACGAAAATTCACAGAAAAATAGCTATTGACCTCAAAAAATTATCAAAAATTAAAAATAAGCTTAAAACACTAAAAAATGCATTTTTGACTAAAAATTTGTGAAAAATGAATTTAATTTGTAAAATAATGATTTTGCCCTTGAGCAATGAAAATTTACAGAAAAAATAGTAATCATCTCTGAAAAATCAAAAAAATTAAAACATGCTTAAAGAATTAGAAAAATGAATTTGAAACTAAAAATGAGCTAACATGGTATTCGCGGGGCGAAATTACCGTTTTTCCCTCGTGATGATAAAAATATAAAAAATACTAATTGAATCCAGAAAAATTATAAAAAATTAACAAATTCACATAAAAATAAAAATATGAATTTAAAACCCCCCAAAAGCTGATAGAAAAAATATTTACAGATAAAATTATTATTTTACCCTCCAAATTATTGAAAAATTAAAATTTGGCACAAAAGTGCAAAGATGCCTCTCCCATGTTTGAAAATAAATGGTGTGTCAAAATTTAGTGTCTACACAATGATCAGGACCTAACGAGCAGAATTGCGAGAAACAACATGCTAGTGCTGGAAGAGCTTACTAATTGGAGCAAAGCAAGATTTGGCAATTTAAAACATAGAATAAAAGCTGCCAAGGAGAAGCTAAGACAAATACAATGTGATCCTGGGCAAGATTATAAAGCTGTCAAAGACCATTAGGTGGAACTTGATGCACTACTGGAAAGGAGGAAATATATTGGAAACAAAGGGCAAGATCTAACTGGCTCAAGAATGGTGATAGAAACATGTCATATTTCCACAACAAGCAAGCCAGAGAAAACAAAAGAATATGATTCAAAGATTACAAAAACTAGATGGCGAATGGGTGGAAAAGGATGAGCATATTGCAACCCATGTACGGGATTTCTTCAATGGCATTTGTACAAGTAATGGGCACAACACAGTTATATCTAGTGTAGCAATCAACGACAGAATTCCAGAAAATTTAAAAGAAGCACTAGATGAAGACTTCACGGAAGAGGACATCAAAGAAGCTTTGAGGCAAATGCACCCATGGAAAGCTCCGGGACCAGATGGACTTCATGCGGGTTTCTATCAATCATACTGGAATATAGTTGGTCGTGAGATTACAAGCATGGCTATATCCTTTCTTAATGGGAATTGCTCTCTAGAAAAGATCAATAGCACCAACATTGTGCTCATTGCAAAGGTCAAAAATCCAACTTCTATTTTTGAATTCTGCCGGATTAGTTTATATAATGTGAGCTACAAAATTATTGCCAAATCTTTGGCTTAGAGAATACAAAGAGTGATGCCCCACATCATTGATTAAGCACAAAATGCCTTTATTAAAGGGCGTCTAATCTCAGACAACATAATTGTGGCTTGCGAAATTTTCCATTGGATAAAAAATAGGAGGAAAAATGATGATAAATATTTTGCTCTAAAACTAGACATGGCCAAGGCTTTTGATAGAGTTGAATGGCACTTTTTGAACATGATGCTGCATGATATTGGTTTTCCCAGCCATTTTTGCAGGAGGATAATGAATTGTGTAACATCAATTTCCTTCTCCATTCTTGTCAATGGTAAAGTAATGAATGCTTTTAGGCCATCTAGGGGCATAAGGCAAGGAGACCCTCTGTCTTCTTACTTTTTTATTCTATGTGTTGAGGGACTCTCATCAATGATTAGAAGAATTGAGAGGCAAGGGCTTTGGAATGGAGTAAAAATAGGGAATGCTGGTCCTACAATAAACCATTTATTTTTTGCTGATTATAGCATTTTCTTTGCAAAGCTAGAAGATCAAAATATACGGCAAATTTTGGAGACCTTGCAGCAATATGAAAGAATGTCAGGGCAGAAAGTTAACTTATCAAAATCAAGGATCTACTGCAGCAAAAATGTCCCTCAACAAGAATGTATTGAAGTGGTCGAATACTTGGGGGTACAAATTGACGATGGAAAAGGAGTTTATTTAGGAATGCCTTACCTAATAGGTAGATCAAATAAAGAAATTTTTGGTTTTGTGAAAATTTTTGGTTTTGTGAAAGATAGAGTCTGGAAAAAAGTGAAAGGGTGGAAAGAAAATTTTCTTTCACAAGTAGGCAGGGAGACACTAATCAAATCAGTAGCTCAAGCCATTCCTTCCTATATCATGTCTTGCTTTAAGCTACCTTATGAGATAAAGGCTATGGTGAGAAACTTCTGGTGGGGACAGAAAAATCAAGAAAGGAAAATCAGCTGAATGAGTTGGGACAATTTATGCAAGAAAAAGGAAGAATAGGGGATGTGATTCAAAGACAGAAGCTTTTAATATGGCCTTACTTGCCAAATAGGGATGGAGATTGGTCAAGAAAGCTAACTCGATTGCTTCAAAGATTTTAAGGGCAAAATACTATCCAAACTCAAGTTTCAAAGAGGCAAAGGCAGGCCCAAGATCATTTTTTTGTGGAATAGTATCCTTTAAGCGAAAAAATTATTATTGCAAAGTATAAGATGGAGGATAAGAGATGGTAAATCAGTAAACATCTGGGATGAAACGTGGATTCCAAAACCATACACTTTTAAAGTAGCCGCTTTCAATAAGATAAGCTGCCCAAAAGCAATAGTTTCGGAGCTTATTGACTTCAGTACAGGCAAATGAAATCTGCAAAGGCTGGAATTTCTCTTTTTGGCCCATGAGGTGGAAATTATTAACACATTTCCCCTATCACCCTCCTGGCCCCAAGATGAAATTGTATGGAACTATACCAAAAATGGAGATTTTCAAGTGCGATCTGCCTACCATTTGGCTATAAATTAGAAAAGGCTAGATGCAAATGCAGGTTCTTCAACTATGGAAGGGAAGCAAAAATAGTTCTGGAGGAAGCTTTGGCAGCTGGAAATTCCCCCCAGAGTAAAAATATTTCTTCGGAAGGCCAGCAATGGAATCCTCCCAACTAGACACAATTTGAAGAGCAGGCTCAAAGCTTGTAATGCTGGATGCATGTTTTGTGATTTTAATTTGGAAACTGATAAGCATTTTCTCTTTGAATGTGCAGGTATAAAAGGAATCTAGAAGGAAATTATCTTTCAACAAAGCTATAAAAAGTTGAAAGGCCAGTAGCTATAAAGATTGGTTTGCATCAATCCTGGAGTCAGAACCTAAAGAAGTTACGGAGCTAGCAGCAGTCATATCATGGCTAATATGGAAACGTAGAAACCTGAAAATCTTTGAAGGAATTGAAAATGAACCAAAGCAAATGGTTGGCTACGCTCAATCACTCATTAGTGAATACAAAGCTGCTCGAGGCTGAATGCCAAAGTCAATGACCAAGCCTGATGACAGATGGAAACCACCAGCTCGAGATTTTCTGAAGCTTAATGCAGATGCAGCATTCAATAATAAACAAGCAGGGGTTGGAGTAATTGTGAGAGACTGTAATGGTGAAGTACAAGCTGTTATAGTGGAAAACTTGGTTCATTGTTTTGATGCGGAACATGCAGAGACAATGGCTTTTCTTAAAGCTTTAGAATGGGCAGGAGAAGTTGGCCTAACGCATTCCATATTGAAGGTGATGCAATGTGCGTAGTCCTGAAAATCAAAGGCAATGGAAGAGAATTATCTATGACAGGCCATATTATTGATGCAATCTCAGATTTGCTTAAAGAATTCTAGAAGTACATGTAAATCATGTCTCCAGGCAGTATAACAAGCCAGCAAACTCAGCATCCAAATTAGCTCTTTCAGTTGTAAACAGATCGATATTCTTTTCTGATTCCCCAAGAGATGTAATTGATTATGCAAATCTTGATCTGATTTCCCCTAGGATTTTTCTTATAGGATTTCCAATAAAACCTCAAATGTTACCGATTATTCAATATATGTTTAAACTAAACTTTCATTAGGCTTGAGTACAAACTAAATGTATCAAAACAAGAAACTGCATACTTATGGAAATATGCCAAATAAATCTCTTAGTCAACAAACTATTTAAACTATTTTTTGGCTTTATGTTGTCACAGGAGATGTGGCATATATTTTTTGCATTTTAACAAAATTTGGTGTACAATAATATGATATTATTGTACTCATCATTGTTTTTCATTTTCCAATTTTTGTAGTAGAACAATAATATATGTAAGTATATATTAAATACTGTTTTAAAATACCCAACCACACATCATACATAACCTCACTTGCCAAAATCCATTGTTACAAATAGATATGTGATGACAATTTTTTTTTCATATGAATTATTTGGTAGGGACAATGACTATGGACATGTGGAGAGAAATTAATTTAAGAAAACAACAAAAGGTATAGTCAATTATAATAAATTGAAGAAAACAATAAATTATGAAGAAGTCTTCATGTGTCAAGTCACCAATGGGCCCAATCAGTGTTTCTATACTATAAATTTCAAAGGTTGTGTTCCACGTTCTATCGAGTTGGAAATATAGATGAACTTGACTTTTCAGCAACTAAAAGGGGGAACTTCACCATCCCCATCATAGAAACGACTCCATGTAGACTTTTCTAACGGTCTCATTTATTAGGGAGATGCGGTACGTTTATATAAACCTAATCATCAACATAATTTTATGCTCCTATGAGCCTTGGAATTGACAACATGAAATTTAGTAAGATAACATCGAATCCCCATTGCAATAAAAATAAAATATAATAAAAAAGTAATTATTGGAAAAAAAAACCAACAAAAAAATACTATCATGTGAAGATTCTTCATAAATTTAATGAAATTTGACATTAAATTTATGAAATCACTCATTGTCCATGTTGATGATGTGAAAGAGCTGCGAGAAAATGGAATATTGTTATCCTCGTTAGGTAGTCATGAAGCAGTAGTTAAGATGTTTAAAGATCTAAACGCTTCTATATCCACTGAAAGAGCTTTTGAAGATGTGACAGAAGCAATTAAGGAACACTTCAGCAGCAAGTTCAAGCCACGGGTAGGTGAATTTCTGTACACTTATTTTAGGAGTCCATGGAACAGCAATTGGTTCAATCGCTGCTGCTACCCTTCTTCTTTTAGCTGCTACCCTTCTTCTTTTAACTCTGGCTCAAGCCTAGTTCACCATTTGAGGTCTTCATTTCAAGTTGTAATAGAAACTGTTATCGGGAAATGGTGGCAAAGACATCTTGAATTTCCTACTGCAATGTAATCTAAATATTTGTGGCTTAATAATATTAATGCTCTCAAATTTCTATTTTCCTTTAGCATTTTTTCATAGTCAAAGACCCCCGCCCCGGGGCGTGGCCTGCGCTCAAATTTCTATTTCCTTCTAACATTTTTTCATAGTCAAGGACTACCCCCGGCGTCTTTAGTCGTTTGGTCCACAGTCCAGACAAATGCATGGTATCTGCGACCCCATATGAATTATCTCACAGCTAGCCCAACAGTATGTGGACATGTAGACAGAAATTCATTTGAGAAAACAACAAAAAGATTACCACTAATGGCAAATATGTGGAAAAGTCACAAGAAGTCCCGGTCTCCATAGAATGTCACGCTAGCTGGCTCAATTCGACATTGACGCTGCGCAAAGTTGAGAGGACAAAATTTCTAGGTTGTGTTTCACGTTGCTTAGGTCATTCAAGTTCTAGACTTATGACGTACACGAACTTAACATTTTAACAAGGTGTAATTTCATAAACTTTTCTGAAGTTTATGATGATTGCAGCTAATTCCGCTCACATTACAAAAATTGTACATATCTCCTGAATAGTAGTTCAGGATTTCATTTTGGGTGATGTAAACAAAGAAAAGCACATATTCGGTTTCAGTTGCAAAAGGATGTTCGCCCGTGAGTGAGATTTGTTCGATTGCATTCATGTTTGGGTTCTTGGCACCTTGGATCATATCAAAGGCCACAGTGCTTCGACCCTTGATCAGATAAAGTGTGTAGGCAACATCTTTAGTACGACATATCCTGAAACTTGGGGCATTATTAAATTTTTAAAAAATTTTTTAAAAGAATTAATGTAACTGTTCCCCAAAAAAAATTAATGTAAATGTAGATAGATAGATGTCGCTAAAGAATATTGTCACATATATTATTACCTATCAAAAATGTCAAGTTCACAATTAGCTTTTCGGGTACATAGATCATCTTAGGATTGGATGACGAGATTACAACGGACTGAATAATGAATGCGATTGGATGACGAGATTACAATGGATTGGAAAATGGATGTGGTACCGTTTCTTGTTGGCTACTTTTTGCTACTTTTTGCACATATAATTATGGACAGATATTCCTTTGTAACTTAAAGGAATTTTTTATTTTTTTTAACATTTCCATCTAAATTATAGACTTGTCACTTCAAAGTTAGAACAGATTTAGAGAGTTCAGCTCATAAATAATAAGGGGATAGAACCGGAAGAAACCTCGCTTATGAGATTACAACAAACTTTGGTGGAGGTTAGACTAATAAAGTTAAAATTTTATATTTAACAGAGATTATAATTTATGACCTCGATAAAGTATCCACCATATTATCTTAGATGGATATTTGGCTCACATGTTCAGAGATAATCTTTAACGAAGTGCAATTCGTTTCGATTTAAACATTCTCAATAACCAAACAGCAAGTTTTCATTGTAGGATTTTCTCTTCAATTTGGTTGCAATTCTTGCCTTCTTGTCAGATGCAGTAAAAGAGTGATTAAGGTTTTCACTTCCAACTAAAATCCCACTAGTTTGTAAACACAAATTATATTATTTTTACTTTCAAAATTGAGTGCAATTTCTTTTAAGTAATTTATTGAGACTAGTAAAATCATTTGCCATAGTAAGAATATATATAGAAAATTCAAAAAATCCTGGATTAGATATTTTTCTTCATAAAGAAATTGTTAATTAGAGTTGATGAAATTCATTTTCCATCCCGTCAGATTAATTTGTCGACCAACCGTTCAATTCTAACAATGCTGACAATTTTAAATCGCATTAAAGGAGAGGCATGCCATTTAATTTGTTTACATCTTATACGAAGATATTGATCGACCTATATTTTTGCATGGTAAAAAAAGTTGGGCAAAATATACCATACTCATGTGGTTTTTGGATAAACCACATAACCCTCTTATGGTTCAATAAGTTATACATCGCCCCGTCGTGGTTTGGGTAAAAGTGTCAAACTAACAAAAATTTCCTTTCGTAACAAAACGTGGATAAAATGCCTAAATTATCTCAGTAATTAATTGTTTCATCTCTGTGTGTGCATGTATATCTTTTCAAAAAAATATACACTTTACTCCCTCTGGTTGTGGTTTTCAAAATGAACTTTATAACTCCCTTATGATTCTAAAAGCTATACATCACCTCATGGCAATTTTTAGTACTTGTACAGGGTAATTTAGACATTTTACCTATGGACCGTTATGGAAGAAAATTTTCGTTAGTTTGACACTTTAACCAAAACTACAGGAGTTGATGTATAGCTTTTGAAATCATAAGGGGATCATGTGGTGTATCCGAAAACCACAGGGGGGTAAAATATAATTAACCCAAAAAAGTTTCTGGTTTAACATAACACGTGGTCATAATTCGATTTATGACTTTAATTCTGAAGAGATTTAATTTTACCTTAGTTAGAATTTTTTTTTCAAAACTCAACAGCAAGAAATTTAAGCAAAACTAAAACACTCCTCTTCCAAAATCCCTTGTTAGCAATCGTGCTAAAATTCCCGAATAATGTGCACGAGATTCGCACCAATTATTGCTTCCAACTTTATGTTTAAAATTTGTGTAAAAGGTATGGAATTTCTGTTTTAATTTTCCAAGTTTTTATGACTTCCATAATGTGCAATTATTGCAAAATAATCCATCCAAATATGTTTTCCAAGTAATTATTCTAAGCACTTTACAATCCAAACAATTTTTCAGCATTTTAAAGAAGTCAATAATAATTAGGGAATACTTATTAAATAATAGTATTTTAAAGAGTACGTATTTTTAAATTATTTCAAAACATTTTCTAAACAGATTTTGCAGCCACATGTTTATAATTCACTGACACTGTTATCTTACGTGCGTCATATCATCACAAAACTAGTATTGTTTTTTCTATAATACTTCAAAAATAGACCGAGCCAAAATTCGCATTCCTTTATTTATGGAGCTAGTGCGGACGGAAGACTGCCTCTGTAAAAATAATATAGGACACATCAGCTAATAATTGTCAAGTTCTTGCAATATCACAGAGACGAGATCTATCAAAATTTGGTGAAAATGTCAATGGAAGTACAAGAACAATCACAGGATATGGACGAAGACCGACAGCACCCAAAAGGTCGCATGCCAAGGAGGCTCAAGAAGGTTGAACGCGGTGGGAAAGAACTCAACTACGATCAACAAATGCAGAAAGTACCTCCAGTTCTTCTACTGGATAACGACCCGAATGACTACGATCCCATGGTGGTTGCTTTGGGACCGTATCACCATGGCAAGCAGAATCTCCAACGTGCGGAGAATTTCAAGTCTGAGGCGCTGCGGTATATAATTGCAGATACAGGCAAGAGCGTGCAATTTTTCTTTGATGAGGTATTTGAGCGGGTAAATGTTGTTCGAAGTTATTACACTGAAGATTCTACTAAAGAATTTACTGACTCAACATTTGCACAAATGATGCTTCTTGATACCTGTTTTATCATAAGCTATGTACTAGCACCTAGAAATCCTAGATTTGCTTCCACTCTACTCCGTGAATTTGGTATTGGTAAGCATTCTGGGATCATTCTGCGCGATTTGTTTCTACTTGAAAATCAGATTCCATTCTGGTTTCTTAAGCTCGTGATGTATTTGGGATACGGTGAGAAAGCGGATGGCTTACTTGACGAATTTATATATAAATTTGCCGACTTTCAAGAAGTAAACGAAAACAAATATATAGCTATAATCCGGACAGTCATCTTCTGGAAGCTTGTTGGCGTGTTCTTCTCTCTGATTTCGAGGAGAACAAGCGATCTGTTCATCCACGTTGTAAATTCATATTTGCTTGGCACAAACGGATCTATGCACTCCTCCGACGACTCAAGACTTGCGGGATAAAGGAGAAGTCCCATGGTGACGATGATGAGTACACTTGGAAGGGGCAAGTCGCCCCCTGGTTTTACTCAGCTTTTGATCTAAAAGCAAAGGGCATTCACTTCAAACCCAGCGGAGACAATTCTTTAACGGGCATCTACTTCAAGTCAGGTTATCACTGTCCACAACTCCAACTTCCAATCTTGCTCGTTTCAAAAAACACCAAGGTATTCTTATCAAATTTGATAGCCTATGAAAGCTTTCTAGAGTCTCCTACAGAGCGAAAAGTGACAGCTTATATTAAATTTATGAAATTACTCATTGTCCGTGCTGATGATGTGAAAGAGCTGCGGGAAAAAGGAATATTGTTCACCTCGTTAGGCAGCGATGAAGAAGTAGCAAAGATTTTTAAAGAGCTAAGCACTTCTATACCGTCCTTCGAAAGAACTTTCGAAAATGTGAGGATAGAAATTCAGAAACACATCTGCAGCAAGTTCAAGTCTAGACTTGGTGAATTCCTGTACATTTATTTTGGGACTCCGTGGACTGCAATTGGTGCAATTGCTGCTGTTATCCTTCTTGTCTTAACTGTGGTTCAGACCTATTTCGCTATTAGGTGTTCTTGATTTCTTACAAGTTGTAAATAGGAATTATTACCGATATATGGTTACAAAGATATCTTGAATATTTGTCGATTGTAATCTAAATATTTGTAACTAAATAATATTAATCTGAGTGCTCAAAATTTGTATTTTTTTTTTTTTTGTTATAGTCAGAGGATTTCTTTCTTTTCTCCCAACTCTGCCATTTGTATTTCCTTGTGCCTTCAGTTTTTTTTTTCATATAAAAAGAAAAACTTCTGTTGTTTTATCTGTGTGCTCAAATTTCTATTTTTATATTAATTAAGACAGGGATGCCTTTGAGTTTTTGATTTTTACAATTTTCTGTTCTTCAACAACCGTTATTAAAGCCTTTGGAATTTTCTAATGGAAAAATTCTTGCATACACAAGATTTACCGACAGACAACATTTATCTTAGAAATAATTACACATACCTCCCATGAGGTTTATCATAATTGCACCTAGCTTCCCTCAGGTTTAAAAAATTATACTCACCTCCCTTGGGCACTTGGGATTACTAAAATTCCCTTGCATGTCACTATAATTACCTCAGAAAAAATTATAAGGAAAAAAGGAAAATAAAAAGGAACAAAAAACCTAACATTTACTTTAATTTACTCTTGAGAGTGTATGTTTACATAGCACAAATTTTGCAAATTATTATGATCATCTCATTTTTTTTAATAGTTATCTTGTTTATTTATGGCATATTTTGAATAATAAAAAAGATAATAAAGATGTACTTAGAACACCAAGTGGGAGAAGTATATAGGGCTACATAATTGTTGAGCATTGGTGGTAAGACTGGACAATATTACGGCTATTTTTTATTTTATGTTGAATTAGTTTGTTTGTTATTTTTCAAGAATTCTTTTCTTATTTTAATAAAAAAAAGATTCTAGGGGCATTTCAGAATATTCTATTAATCTTTTTGCTAACATCAGTAAAGTTGGTTTTTTGTTATCAAAACTATTGAAATAACGGAGGTGAGTGTAATTTTTGAACCTGAGAGGAGTTAGGTATAATTACGATATAACTTAGGGGAGGTATGTGTAATTATCCCTTTTATCTTAGGTACTTGTACCATTTAAAAATTATATGTATCGATGCATACACTACATTACTTAATTATGTTATGTAAACATAGAATTGGATGTTGCCCTTCAGGCACAGTCGTCCTGAAAACAATTGAAATGATTTTCAGTCACCCAGTCCAAAGTCATTTCCATTCACAGTTGATGCACGAGCAATCTGAAGGGATGCATATACAAACTTAACTGATACAGGTAGTTTATGTTAAAAGTCTCTTTTAACTCTTGTGACTTCAAAATAAATAAATCGACCAATTTCTATGGAAACGACCTTATTAACTGCTATGCATAGAAAATATATTTTATTAAATAGGTTGTTATAATTAATTTTTTTATTGAAACCTGGTCAGTAGGAGGTAAAAATATCAAGGATACCAAGGGATCGGGTTGGTGTTGGGAAAGGAAAGGAAGGAGGAAGAAATTAGGATAAAGTAAGAACTAAGAAAAGGGAAACAAAAAGGAAAAGAAAAAGAAAACAAATAAAAGAAAAAATAATTATAACTGGGAACTATTTGTCCAGAATAATTAATATCGAAGTTAATAGACACCAAATATAGTTTAAGGGGACAAAAGGCTCCCATCTCTAAATTTTGAGGGGTCTTAAGTTTATTGTTGTTTTTCTTTTCGATAAATAAAAGAAAGAGCTATGGGCAACCATTGTAGGGAACTCTTTTTGTATTATCATGGGACTTGTAGGATGACAATAATACAGCACAAATTATAGAAATATATATTCTCAATTCCATTTTCTCCCGAACCATAGACTCATGTTGTGTCTTAAACGTTTACTTTGAATTTCTTTAGTATGTCACCATTTCATACTTTATAATCAGAAAAAAGTTTTTCCCACATGTAAAAAAGAGAGAGATAAAACAATTGTAAAATAACTAAAAAAAATTAAATAAGCGTTATATTCTTTTCAAATAATTGGATCTCACTAAAAAAGAAGAAAGACATAAAATTTGTGGAGTAATTCACGGATTTTCTTATCAATTAACAAAGCGACGCAAGTTGATGTAATTAGATATTTATAACATAACTAACCCATTGTCCCCCTCGAATTTTCTTATAGGAGTTCCAATAAAAACTTCAAATGCTACCAACTATTCAACATATGTTTACACTAAACATTCACTAAACTTGTGTACAAACTATTTAAACTATTTTTTGCCTTTAAGTTGTAAGAAGAGATGTGATATATGGGTTTGTTGTAGACACCAAATTTTGACACACCATTTATTTTCAAACATTGGAGGGGCATGTTTGCACTTTTGTGCTAAATTTTAATTTTTCAATAATTTGTGGGGTAAAATAGTAATTTTATCTGTAAATATTTTTCTATCAACTTTTAGCGGTTTTAAATTCATTTTTTTTACTTTTATGTGAATTTGTTAATTTCTTATGATTTTTCTGAATTGAATTGGTATTCTTTATATTTTTACCAACATAAGGGCAAAATGGTAATTTCACCTCACGAATACCATTTTAGCTCATTTTTAGTTCCAAATTCATTTTTCAAATTCTTTAAGCATGTTTCTGAATTTTCTTGATTTTTTCAGAGACGATTACTATTTTTCTGTGAATTTTCATTGTTCAAGGGTAAAATCATCATTTTACAAATTAAATTCATTTTTCACAAAATTTTGAGTCAAAAATGTATTTTCTAGTGTTTTAAGCTTATTTGTAATTTTTGATAATTTTTTGAGAACAATAACTATTTTTCTATGAATTTTCATTGATCAAGGGCAAAATCGTCATTTTACAAATTAAATTCATTTTTCACAAATTTTAAGTCAAAAATGCATTTTTTAGTGTTTTAAGTTAATTTGTAATTTTTGATAATTTTTTGAGGTCAATAGCTATTTTCTTGTGAATTTTCATCATCCAAGGGCAAAATTGTCATTTCACATTCCAAACTCATTTTTTCACCAATTTTTGGGTCCCAATTTTGTTTTTAGGTTTAAGCATGTTTCTAAGTTTCTAACTTTTTTTGAAGTGAATTAGTGTTAATGAATTTATTATTTACATTTTTCTTGATTTTTTTTATTATTGTGAGAGAGAATAAATTTTTTTAAGAATAAAATTGTAATTTTTGTAATCAAAGGCATTTTGATCTTTTAATCATTTCTTGGAGGTTAGAACTTGTACAGTATAAATACCCCACTTGGGGATGTTTAAAAAAAAAAAGGAGGAAAAAATAGAAAACCTTAAAAACACAAAGCCTTTCATCAATTAAAGATCAAACACACATTTTACAAAAAAAAAAAAAAAAAACAGTCGTCATTGCAATTTCTTCTAGTGTTCACTATCTTCTACTGTTCTTCGTTGATTACTGTTTATCATCACTGATTTCTCTGCTAGCAGGTAATGCTCTAAGCTTTATTCATTTGTTTCCTTTATATGTTTTCTTTTAAGTTTGATTAATTGGTTTAATTTGTGAAAGAAGTCTGCAAATTTTTGTTTTCTGCTTGTGCGATTGAAATTTTTGGAGGGTTTGGGTTACTTTGGTTTCATCTTCTCCATATCCTCAACCACCGTAAATCACCAAGCAGCCCATAAAATCTCAATATCAGCTTCATTAAACCAAATTCAAACCACCATAATCATCATCTGCCCAAGTTTCTCGCTCTACCCACAGCCAAGCTTCCACTACCATCTCCAACAACTCCTGAGCCTCAATCAGAAAACCTGTAGAACCACCAAAACCTGTCCTGTTCCCACTGCCACTAACCCAACCACCGTCTGACCACCAGCTCGTACACCAGACTCCAGTTCTTCTACCCAAACTTCGACCACCATATCTCCTCAACTTACTGCCCGTCCATCACCTGCAGAAACGGTCTCCAATCACCAGTTGCCCATTACCCACCATCAATCATCATCGACCATCAACGAAACCCCCCCCCCCCCCCCCCCCCCCCCCCCCCCCCGTTTCCAATTCCACCACGACGCTATCCGCTCCCTTTCCCCTCACCACCTGTAACCACCGACCTTCACAAACTGCAAAAACAGAAAATCAACCAAAAACACACCACCCAACATCACAGTTACAGCAAACCCACCACCAATGGATATTCAATTACAACTCTATCAGTCCTAATTACATCAATTCACTCACAAAAAATCAGCCCCAATTTCAGTCAAGCAATCACCCAAAATCCCACTTCCCACCTGCAAAAACGAGAGACAAACCCAGCACCAATCAAAATCCACATCACCTGTACAACCTTCAAGCTACCACAAAACCGCCCTAAGCCAAAACAACCCCCTCGCAACACCATCTCCAAAACCCCCATTGCGCACAGAACCACCATACATAACCTGCAAAGAGAAAGCATAGCAAAACAACAAAGACCATTTGCCACCTGAAAAGCCCACTCCACCAGATAGCCCATCCACCATCCCACCACCACCGTTCAATTTCCACGGCATCTGCTGCCCAAATAACACAGACTCTTCTCGCCAAGTCCCCTCCGATCGCCTCTACCCACCAGACCGAGCCTTTCCAACCTGCAAAACAGTCAACACAAAAGCTCAACCACAAACACAGATTTACAATCATTCTTAGCCAAGGCCAATCTCGCCACCAGAACCACCATTTACATCTTCTCTCTCTTTTCCCTAAGCCGTCGCTGATCCCGAAAGAGAGAGCAGAGACTAAAAAGCGAGAGAAAGGAAACATTAATAGAGAATCAAGAAGAAATAGATTAAAAAAGCAGAAAAGAGAGAGGCGATAGAGATGAGAAAGAGAAACTGGGCGGGAGAAACAGACAAAGAGAAGAGAAGGAGGGAGGAACGGAGAGCCAAAAAAGAGGAAATTGAGAGAGAATAGTGCCGAAGAAGGAGAAAAACAGAGGGGTAATTGGAAAAAGCAAGAGAAAAAACAAAGAGGAAATATAGAGAATGAACAGAGTAGAATAAGAGGGGAACGGGAAGAAACAGGGTGAAGGGAAGAGAAGAGAAAAACAGAGTGAAAGTATCTGAAGGAAATTGAAAGCTGGGGCAAGGGACTGTATGAAAGAAACGACAGAAGAATGAAAAATGGAAAATTGGGATTTATCTTCTTGATGCTAATTTTGCTTCAGTTTTAATTCTTGTGTACCTTCCGATCTTAATTTAGTTCAATTCTTAATTTAATTAATTAGTATAGTCGTTTGAATTAATGTAAATTTTAGTTGGGCAATTTCGTTCTCTAGTTTTATTATACAAGGGATAATTACATTTTGGGTCTTTAGTTTTGGTATTCCTTTTTCTGCTTTTTTATAAAATAGATACTTAACATTTAGTCTCTGGGAACTCATAGACAGTTTTTATTATTTCCATGAACTTCTTATTTTTCTGCAATTAAGCCCTTCAAAATTATAGATTGCCTCCCTATGTTTTACATTCTTGCAGTTAGGTCCCATAAGTTTCAAATTGTGTCCCAAACCTATTGGAATTTTATTTTTGCCCCCTTCCAATCAGTGTTAATTTATAATTGTGCCCTATGCTTACTTGAATTTATTATTTGGCCAATAGATTTGTGTGAATTCGCTTTTTAAACCTTTAGTTTTATAGAGTCTATATTTTTAGCCTAATTTTGTTAGTATTTTACATTCTTAGCCTTTATTTCTTTATATATAATGGTACCTTGACTTGTTTGTTCATTTTGATTAGTATTAGTACCGGATCTTCAAAGAGGTATCCCAATCTCTCATTATTTTTCCTTTACGTGCTCCAACGTGCTCTAATGTGATATTTTATGCATTTTTTTTATGCGTTTCTTATTTTATGCACTTTTTGCGTATTTATTTATTTTGTGTTATTTAAATTTTAAATTTTATTATTATTTTTTTTGATGAAAAATATAATATTTTTGTGTTTAGCTAGTCAATGTAATAGTTAGATTGTTTTTCACATGTTTTAGCAAAAATTGTATAATCAGATAGAAAGTGTAATAGATAGGGCATTTTAATTTCCCCCTTAAAATGTAAATCAAGCCCCCGGTGTAATAGATAGGATTTACTTGTTTTTGTGTGCTTATGTGTTTATTTCTTTTACCGCTTTCCTTAGGATTTTTGCATCTAGAATATTATGCTTATGTGTTATGTGCTCCTATGTGATCTTATATGTTTTTATATGTCTAATTTACTTTTAATTCATGCTTTAATATTTAATTTATAACTTATGATATTCCGTCACCACACTAGTCCAACGCTAGTTGTGGCTTCTTTCTTTCCCGCTAGTCCAACGCTAGTAAGATTTTTTGAACGGGCTAGCCTAACGCTAGACCCTAAGGGCATTTTAGAATTAGGTGCACTTGTGTGCATTTTTACATCTCATTTCACACACTTTTAGTTTTCTTTTTGTCATGATTTTATTATTATTATTATTATTATTATTATTATTATTATTATTATTATTATTATTATTTTGACACATTTTTTCAAATGCATAACATTTAGGTTGCATCTCACTTAGAAATTAGGACATTTTGTGTGATTCGACTAGAAATAGTCGTCTACTCACGTGGGAAGCAGTGGCGTACAGGCCGTTCTCCCCTTCGTGAGTAGGAATATTCAGTCACGAGATGTTAGTCCCCCATACCCGTTATGTTGTATTCCCACTTCTTTCTTCACTTACTATATATTATTATTTTCTTTTCTTTTTGCATCATACTCTGCATAAAAACTCGTGACTCCATCGAGGCCTCACCTCGGGTTTCGCAATTAATACGATAATCCCGATTAAGCTTCGATGGGACATTTTGACCCTTTCGATACTTACATTTAGACTTAGGATTTGCATTCATTTAGATACATCCGAACGCGATAGAATATAGGGTTAATTTAGGAAATTTTTGATTAAACCTTGCAACTAGCCTCGGCTAGGTTGAAAGGGTGCCTTAGGCGCAAGTCTTTGCCTTCCCTTTCTTCAAATGTGACTCCCGGACCTTTTTCTCTCGTTTTTCGTAGACCGGAGTCGAAAAACGGTTTTAAATTATTTTTCTAAAAATTTTACTTTTTGTTTTATTTAAACAATTTTTTTCGGTTGACTTGGTACACCCTAACTCAGTACCAAGTGGAGACTCCATTTTAAAAATAAAACCCTTTTTCAAAAATTATTTGGCCAAACCTGTCGCATTTTTAGTCCCGGTCTTGTTTTCTCTTAGAATATCATTTTTCTTAAAATACACTTTTTTACTAAAATTTGATTTTTTTCACACACGCACGGTTTTTCCAAAAATTTTTATTTTTGAAAGGGTCACCGAGACCGGACCGTTTTTTCGAGACGCGACAGTCAACGACCTCACTAGCACCCTTTCACTAACGATTCTTGGGACACGACATTTGTCTTTCATGCTATTGTGTTCAATTTTTGCATTTGTATCAAAATCTGGTGTATAATAATATGATATTATTGTACTCGTCAATTTCCTTTCCTATGTACAAATTTTTGTACTAGAACAATAATATATGTAAGTATACGTCAAATACTATTACCGTACTAATACATAACCCCATTTGCCAAAATCCGTTGTTAGAAATAGATATGCGATGACCCTAGGTTTTCCCCTCCCTGAGAAAAAGAATTCATAGTATCTGTTTCCCATATGAATTATTTGACAGGGACACTCAGTGACTACGCACATGTGGACAAATATTGATTTAAGAAAACAACAAATAGCTTTCGTCAGTTAACGTGAAATATCTGTAAAAGTCGTCACGTGTCAATTAACCAGCTGGCTCAATCAGTCTTCTGTACCATAAATTTCCAAAGTTGGGTTTCACTTTACATCGAGTTGGAGAGGTTTACTCGTGATCGATCAACTTCTATATTCATTCTCTCTTCTTTTATGAAAATTTGACAAAAAAAAAAAAAATTATATGTGGAGAGGTTTCCTTATGAGTAATTTAATAGCTTCTCAAAAAATGAGTGAGTGTTTCCCTTTCTCTGCCAAATTTCCACATCAGTTAGAGTAGTGTTAGAAGATGGGTATTTAAATTGAAAAGAAAACTTTAAAAAGGTGGATCCTTTTTAAAAGATCCATCAATTTCTATATCTATTCTCCCTTCCCTTATGAAAATTCGACAAAAAAAAATTGTATGTGGAGAGGTTTCTTTATGAGTAATTTAATAGCTTCTCAAAAATGAGTGAGTGTTTCCCTTTCCCAGCCAAATTCCCACATCGGTTAGAGTAGAGTTAAAAGATAGATATTTAAGTTGACAAGAAAACTTTAAAAATGTGGATCTCTTTTAAAGTATCCATCAACTTTTATATCCATTCTCCCTTCCCCTATGAAAATTCGACAAAAAAAACTTCACATCGAGTTGGCAACATAGATGAACTAGATAGGGGGGAACTTCGCCATCCCATTATGAAAAAGTATAAAATACGCTACGTACATTACTATATAGTGTATTAGAACTAATAATTTATCGTTATATGGCAATAGTGAGTCATATTTTATATTATTTGACAATGTATGATTAATTCTAGTATATCATATGACACGTCACGTGACGCGCGTGGTGCACGTAATACTCACTCATCCCATCATAGAAACGAAACGACCCCATGTAGACTTTTCTAATGGTCTTATTTATTATGAGAGATGCGATACCTATATACACAAGCCTTTTTTTTTTTTTTTTATAAGAATACATAACCCTAATCAACTACACAATTTTATGCTACCGTTAGCCTTGGAATTGACAACGTGAAAAATATTGAAAATGTACCAAGAACATTTAATCCCCATTGCAACAAAATTAAAATATAATCGTTGTAAAAGTAATTCTTGGAGAAAGCACTCCCACAAGAAGATAATTTCATGTGAAGATTCTTAATAAATATACTGAAATTTGACATTAAGAAACAAATAAAACACAAGAAAACTTGTGAAAGGTCCCTATAATTATATCATAAGCCAGTTGTATAGTTTATTATTGGGAAATCTACCCTCGGATTCTCTCTTATTTCTATTGTTTTGTGGCTGTCAAATTTTAATAGTTTATTATTGGGAAATCTACCCTCGGATTCTCTCTTATTTCTATTGTTTTGTGGCTGTCAAATTTTAGAGTAAATGAAATTATAGTGATAGACCTTTCCTCCTTGTCTTGACTTCTCTTCAGATCTATTATACCATTAGGCCTTCTTAATTTTCAGATTTATATAAAAAGGTAAGGTGCTGGTGAAATAGTTGCAAAAGGTAATGTTTCAACCGAGCTATATACGGTATATAAGGTGCCAAAGTTTTATGAAAAATTTTGAAGTGGATCAGATCTACGATATTGGTTTGACTATTTCTTCATCGGAAACAAAATTGACAAGGGACAGTAAGTTGCCTACCCTTTCAAAAATATCAAACTGTATATGCCTTTCAATTCTAGCAATACGTGAAACTAGGGGCATATCTACAATCACCAATGGAAGTTAGCGGTGAAAGAAGACACAAGCCTTGCAGCGGGAGAGTACACGTGGTATGAGCTTCACCGGAAAAGAGAGTGTGACACCAATTCGACCTAAATTACATAGTTTGAATATTAATTGACACAATTAAAAGTGAGAATACTAATGTGACATTCAGTGATAAATTAGGTACCATTAGTGATAAGTTTAGGTACAATTGATGCTGTTTACTCATATTTTAACATAGTGTAACTTAGCCATGAAAAACATTTAGGTGGACCAGATCTATGAGTTCCACCGGTGGACCCAACGGCTTAGATTAAGCAACAAGGGTTCAGGGGTCTCCTAAACCCTCGTGGTTTAATCTCAACCATTAGGTCTATGGGTCTATGAAATTTTAGGTCCACCTAAATATTTCCCTTCTCCCATCATCTATCATAAGGCACGCCTATCTCTCCTACTATTTTGTTCCTCAGATTACTAAGGCAAATAGCCAAAGTGGTCCCTAACTTTATTGAATTTGTTTTAGTCCTTTCATTTTTAAATCATATGACTAAATCTCCTTTATATTTAACTCTTTTTGTTAAAACTTTTTTTCTGGGTTATAATAATGAAGTATTACTGTAAGATTATCTATAACAATTTCGTCGTTTGCTCCACAGTCCACAGAAATTGCATCATCTCAACCTTATATGAATTATCTTACTGCTAGTCTACTATTATTGTTGACAGAAATTGATCTGAGAAAGCAATCAAAAGCTTACAGCTTAAGCCAAACAGCGGACAAGTCAAAACAAGTCCACAGAATGTCACATCATTGACTCTGCTCAGAGTCATCGATTTTACTTTTTGGTTGAGAGGACAAAACGTCCCTTTTCTTATTGAGAGGACAAATCTTCTAAGTACGTGTTTCACGTTGCTTAGGTCATTCGAGTTGTAAGCGTATTACGTATACGAATTTTAACAATGGAGCAGTTTTGTAGTATGAGGCAACCGTCTTACAGATTGGATATTTAGGAGGCTAAATTTGATCTTTTTCTCAATCAAGACTCCACAAAAAAGAAAAAAAGATTTCTTATTCTGGTTCTTTCTTAGCTCTCCTAACTCACTCTTCTATCCAAACAGTCAAGCTAAAAGTCTTTGAATTAGAACTATATATCTTTAAACAGCCATAATTCTTTAAAGTAGTTATCTTGTTTTCTTAATAAATAATTGGCATTATATCAAACCGCATAATTATGGAAATATTCCAAATAAATCTCTAAGTCAACAAACCATTTAACTATTATTTCTCTTTATGTTGTCACAGGAGATGTGGCATATATTTTTGCCATTTTAACAAAATTTGGTGTACAATAATATGATATTATTGAACTCATTGTTTTTCCATATACCAGTTTTTGTACTAGAACAATAATATAAGTATACATTAAATACTGTTTAAAAATACTCAACCACAGAACATACATAACCTCACTTGCCAAAATCCGTTGTCACAAATAGATATGCGATGGCTAGTTTTTTTTTTTTTTTCATATGAATTTATTTGGTAGACAATGACTGTGGACATGTGGAGAGAAATTGATTTAAGAAAACAACGGCTGTGTTTGGATAGCATTTTTTGAAGATTTTTGGAAAAATTTTTTTGGAATTGTGTTTGGTATGAAAAATTTTTTGGTAAAAAAAGTACAAAAATTTTTTGGTTAAACTTTTTTCACCAAATTTTCATTTGAAATTTCAAATGAACTTTAGATTTTTTTTTTTTTTTGTAATTATTAAAAAAAGCATGTTTGTGTTCAAATTTTGTTTAGAAAAACTGAAAAAATTGCGAGTAACAAAATGAGATCCATTTTTGGTAGGTTTTGTGGTCGGATGACAAAGTAGACGATATAACAAACGACAAATTGGATGTCCGCTTCTTTAAGCGAACGTCTGCTAAAATACAAAAATGTCTCAACGAACGTCCAGTTTTCTAAGCAGACATCCGCTTCTTTAAACCACCATTATGTCACATCAAAAAAATTTTTACATTCAAACACTTTTTCACCTTTCTCAAAAAATCAACAAAAAACAATCCAAATAATTTTTTTAAATAATCTTCAAAAAAACACTCCAAATAATCTTTAGTCAATTATACTTTACGATAATGTTTCACGTTCCATCTCATCGTAAAGGCGACCCATGCAGACTTTTCCGATGGTTTCATTTATTATGATAGCCGCGGTACATCTACATAAATCTAATCAACAACATAACTTTATGCCACTATTAGCCTTAGAATTGACAACATGAAAATTACTGAAAACGTACTATGATAACATCGAATCCCTCTGTTTTGAAAAAAAAAACCATCGAATCCCCATTGCAATAAAAATAAAAAATAATAGTTGTAAAAGTATTTATTGGAAAAAAACACAAAAAAATACTATCATGCGAAGATTCTTCATAAATGTAACGAAATTTGACATTAAGAAACCAATAAAACACAAGAAATCTTGTGAACGATCTCCATAATTAAAACCTAAGGTTGTTTGTGAAAAAAAAAAAGAAATCTTATTCGTGTTTTATTTGTCTTTATTCTTTTTAATTTTTTTGTCTTTATATTTTTTTATTTAAATTATAACTTCAGTAAATGATAGCAAATCAAACTAACTACTCGGTTTATTTTTTCATATAACCAAAAAATATAAAAACCAAACTGAAATCGTTTAATGGTTTTGGTCTCAGTTTATATGGAAATTAAAAGCGAACAAAGTATGATTATCGGATGTGCTTTTTTATGATTACTGTTACAATAATGAAATTTCACTGTAAATCGTATTCGTAACAATTTAGTGCTCCATAGTCCATAGAAAATGGATCATATCTGAAATCCTATATGAATTATCTTGCTGCCAATCAACCATTTTTGTGGGCATATTGCATGTGGACAGAAATCCATTTGAGGAAACAACAAAAAGTTTACAACTAAAGGCAAACATTGCACTTGATAGTGAAATATATAACTATGGTACAGAACGTGACAATTTGACTGTCTGGCAGTTGCCAGCTAAACAGAATGTGATAGTATGTCTTTAGTACTCAACTGTTGATATGAATGATAAATATAAGCGGCTTGTTGGCCCAAAAAAAAAAAAAAAAATAGCAATGGCTGATTCTTCATATAGTTTGGGCTTTGGCACCTTCATGTATCCTCAAGCCAAAATCACCATCATTCTTTACTGACACTGAATAAATTTTAAGGGGTTTTAAGTTTATTTTTGTTTTTATATCAATAAATGAAAAAGAGACCAATATGTAGAGCACAATTTATAGAATTAAATATCCTCAATTCCGTTTTTACCCTATCCAAGGATTCATCTTGTGTCTTAAACGTTTTCTTTGAATTTCTTTAATATTTTTACCATTTCTTACTTTATAATTAGAAGAATGTTTTCCCATGTGGAAAAAAAAAGAGAGACATAAAACAATTGTAGTATAACTTGAAAAAATTAAATAAGGCATACTTTCTTTTCATGTAACTGGATAGTACTGAAAAGAAAAAAGTCACAAAAGATTTGTTGGTAGTTCACGGATTTCCTTATTAATTAATAAAACGATGCGAGAAGATGAATCAGATACTTATAACACAACTAACCCCTTGTTCCCCGGGAATTTCCTATAGGAGTTCCGATAAAACTTCAATTGCTTCGAGATATTCAATTTATATGTACACTAAAATTTCACTAAACTTGTGAACAAACTAAATGTATCAAAACTAGGGGTGTCAATCGGGCCTTGTGAGACGGGCTTTAACAAGCTCAGGCTTAGCTCATATATTTATTCGGGTTGTGAGCTTCGGGCTATGAGCTTCGAGTTTATAAATGTGAAGTTCATACTCGGCTCACAAAAAATTTGGGCTGTGAGCCTAAGCTCACGAGCCTATGAGCCTAAAACTATTGAAATATTCCTAAAATTCAATAATCTCACAAAAATGATGAATGGAAACAAACTCATTAGCAAATTAATATTATGTGTATAAGTGCAATCTTCCAGTTTAAAATTATTTTTAAAAAGTAAAGTAAAATTTTTTGAAGTGATTAAGTAAAAAATGACTGTCTCAAAATGTGTACTAACATGTATCCAAGTAAAAATTTCACAAAATACATCTGCAAGGTACTACTACTAAACATAAATACCTCATTTCCATATTGATATGCATATTTAGCCAAAAAAAAAAACGAAAATTTTATGGCACAAAAGAGTATTATCTTCTAAATTATTCTATAAAACATGTTAAGTACATTACATCTATGGCACAAAAGCTTCACTCACATTAATTCATTAGACTCATAAACACCAAAAGAATACTATGATATATAATATATATATAATATAGTGTGTGTGTGTGTGTGTGTGTATATAGTATTATATATGTACATACATATACATATACATATACATATACATATGTGTGCGTGCGCGTGTGTGTCTATATATATATATATATATATATATATATATATATGAGCCGGGCCTATAACGGGCCTGAGCCTTGTGAGGCCCAAACTCGACTCAGAAATATTTCGGGCCTAATGTTTCGGCCCAAGCTCGACTCGGCTCAATATAAGGTAATGTTCATGAGCCTTTTTTCGGGCCGAGCTCGGGCCGGCTCGGTCCTATTGACAGTCCTAATCAAAACGAGAAACTACATGGTTATGGAAATATTCCAAATAAATCTCTAAGTATTTTTGTTGTCACAGGACATGCGGTATATACATTTGTTGTTCATGCGATTGTGTTCAATTCTTGCATTTGTATCAAAATCTGGTGTACGATAATATGATATTTCTGTAATTATCAATTTCTTTTTCTATATACAATTTTTTGTACTAGAACAATAATATATGTATTGTAACAAATAGACATGTGATGACTAGTTTTTTCCTCCATCAAAAAACAAATCCATAGATCCGTTTCCCATATGAATTATTTGGCAGGGACACTTAGTGGCTATGAACATGTGGAGATCATTTGATTGAAGAAAACAGAAAAAGCTTTAGTCAATTAATGTGAAACTTGTAAAAGTCTTAATGTGTCAAGTCACAAGTTGGCCCAAACAGTCTTCTATACTATAAATTTACAAGGTTGTGTGTTTCGCGTTCTATCGAGTTGGCAAAACAGATGAAGTTGAATTTTCAGCAATGAAGTAACTATGAGTGGGAACTTCACTTATGGTCTCGTATATTATGAGAGATGCAGTACATCTACATAAACCCAGTCAACAACATAATTTATGGTACTAGTAGCCATAGAATTGACAATACTAAAATTACCGAAAACATACAAGATAACATCGAATCCCTATTGCAATAAAAGTAAAATAATAGTTGTAAAAGTAAATTATTGGTAAAAACCAACAAAAAATACTGTTCAATGTGATGATTCTTCATAAATAGGACATAACAGAAGTTCAATTTGCATAATATCCCAAATTAAACTTTGAGATACAAGTCGGAATAGATGTAAGGTTTAGAAGTGTAAAGTATAATTAACCCTGTAATTTATGGGAAACCTTGGTGGAGGTTAGGGTACTAAAGATGAAAGTTTATATTTTCCACAGAGATTAATCCATATATTCCTTTTAGAAAGGTATAACTTCAATAATTTGTGTTAAAAATATAGTATTTTTCTCACAGGGATTTTTGACTCTCATGGTTAGAATTTTGGAGGTGCTTAAACTTCCAAGTAATTTGAAAATGTTAATACAATAGAATAGGTTTAATGAAACGGGATACATTTTTTATTCAAACATTCTCAATTACCAAACTTCTTGTTTTCATCAGTATAAATTATCTTCCTTTTGGTTGCATTCTTGCCTTCTAGTCAAATGCTGGAAAATCTTTTGGCACAATGAGAATAAATGTAGCAACTTCTTCAAAGAATTGGTTTGACTATTTCTTCACCAGAAGCCAAATTAACAAGAGACTTTATTCCACTTCCGTTAGAGTAAGTTGCCTACCCCTTCAAAGATATTGAACTATATCTGCTTTTCAGTTCTGGCAATACTCGAAACTAGGGGCAGATGTAGACTCTCTAGTGGAAGTTTCGGGTGAAAGAAGACACGTGCTTTGTGGCGGGAGAGGACACGTCGTACGAACTTCACTCTAAAAGAGAGTGTGACACTAATTCGACGCAAATTACATAATTTGAGTTCTTAATTGACACAATTAAAAGTTTGAGTACTAATGTGACACTGAGTAATAAATTTAGGTACCATTGGTGCTGTTTACTCAAATTTTGACATGGTGTAACTCAGCCATCATCTGCCATGAGGCATGCCTGTCTCTCCTACCATTTTGTTTCTCAGATTACTAAGGCATATAGCTAAAGTGGTCCCTAACTTTATTGAATTTGTTTTAGTCCTTTCATTTTTAAATCATATGACTAAATCTCCTTTATATTTAACTCTTTTTGTTAAAACTTTTTTTCTGGGTTATAATAATGAAGTATTACTGTAACATTATCTATAACAATTTAGTCGTTTGCTCCACAGTCCACAGAAATTGCATCATCTCAACCTTGTATGAATTGTCTTACTGCTAGTCTACTATTGTTGTGGACAGAAATTGATCTGAGAAAGCAATTAAAAGCTTACAGCTAAAGCCAAACATGGGAAAAGTCAAAACAAGTCCACAGGATGTCATACCCGCTGGTTCAATTCCATATTGACTCTGTGCTCAAAGTCTTCGATTTTGCCTTTTTGTTGAGAGGACAAAACTTCTCTTTTCTTCTTGAGAGGATTAATCTTCTACGTCGTGTTTCAAGTTGCTCAGGTCATTTAAGTTGTAAACGTATTACGTATACGAATTTTAACAATGGAGCAGTTTTGTAATATGAGGCAACCTTCTTACAGATTGGATATTTAGGAGGCCAAATTTGATCTTTTTCTCAATCAAGACTCAAGGGAAAATAAAAATAAAAAAAAGATTTCTTATTCTGGTTCTTTCTTTGTTTTTCTCACTTATTCTTCTATCCAAACAGTCAAGCCAAAAGTCCTGGAATTAGCACTATATCTTTAAACAATCATAATTCTTGAAAGTAGTTATCTTGTTTTTCAAATAAATAATTGGCACTATATCCTAATGAAAGCAAATACCTTATATATTTTGAAGGTATAGTGATAATTTTAAAAATTTACTTCTGTCTTGAGAATAAATAAAATTAATTATAAATTTATCGGGCTTTAGAATTACTGTCTGATGTCCTTCGAAAGGAATATATTATTTTTTTTCGGCAGGGAAAAAATATTCGGGTCACCAATCATTAGTCCAATTTGTAGGTAAGATTAATAATTCTATGTCTAGAAATTCTCCAAAAATGAAATATAGTAGCATTAATTGTTCAATCCATTGTAATCTCATCAGCCAATCATATTTAAGATGTACTTTGCACTTGATAGTGAAAAATATAATTATGACACAGAACGTGGCAAGTTTTGGAGGTCGATGGTGTCCATGTTTGGATTTGGGATGGCTCTGTTTCATAGTACCTCATTATCTTATAAAAATGACAGTTATTCGTCAATTACAAAGATGATAGAGCAAATAATAAAAAGATTTACGCTACATGGTTTAAATTGGACATGATGCACAGCAAAATAACTGATATATCTCATGTTAAAATATACAAGTGATATTTTAGTATATTTATGTATGATCTTAAATTATAAAAAATAAGGGATAATTACAGAAACCTTCCCTGAGGCTTCTGACAATTTCACTTGGCACCCCTCAATTTTCAAAAATTACACAAACCTCCCTTGTTAACTAAAGTTCCAATAATACCCTTTGAAATCAATCTTTTACCAAAAAAGGTTCATAAAAATAGAAAAACTCATTTGGGTTGACAAATTATTTGAGTTTGTTTGGGATTTACGTAGTTAGGTTAGATTTTAATGTCTGGCTAAGGAATATCTCTATAAATTTTGGCTCTATAATCCGGTTGTTTATGATGGTGGTGACTAATGAAAATGAAGCTGACATGATATGATAGTGGTTCAAGTGGTAAAAACCAGATAGATTTTTTATTTTTTATTTTCCTAATTAGTTGATAGTGGTGTACTAGTGTTGATGGGATTATTTTTTGGTTACTAGTGACGGTGTTCATTACGGTGGTGGCAGTGGTGGTGCTACAGTGATTCAAGTGGTAAAGAAAATGATACTTTTTTGTTTTTCTTTTGTAGATTGAGAAGGGCATTATGGGGCCTTCAATTAAAATTGTTATTAAGAGGGGAAGTCTTGTTCCCAAAATAGTAAATGCAAGGGAGGTTTGTGTAATTTTTGAAAATTGAGGGGTGCCAAGTCAAATTGTCAGAAACCTTAGGGGAGGTTTCTATAATTATCAAAAAAAATAAACACATTTATAATTTGTATAAACAAAAATGACAGACATGTAAAGTGACTGAAGCCTCCCATGATACTGTATAAAGAGAGGATTGATAGAATAAAAGACCATCAATCACCATGTCTGCTTCTTTAGTTTTGGCCTCAGAACCTTCATGTATCGTCAAGCCAAAATCACCATCTATCTTCAGAGTTCAATCTCTGCCTTCAGTAAAGTTTCATAATGCAAGAATTGGCTTCATCAATAGTATTAATAAAGCAGAAAATTCTAATGCTACTCTATTAGAAATGTTACTAGCTCTAAATTTTAGGTGGGCTTAAGTTTATTTTTGTTTTTCTTTTCGATAAATAAAAAGAGAGAGCAATAGGTAATCATTGTCTGGAACTCCCTTTGTATTACTATGAAATTTACTGGATTAAAAGAATATAGCACAATTTATAGAAATAAATATC
Organism: Mitragyna speciosa; assembly: GCA_024721245.1. Taxonomy (NCBI): domain Eukaryota; kingdom Viridiplantae; phylum Streptophyta; class Magnoliopsida; order Gentianales; family Rubiaceae; genus Mitragyna; species Mitragyna speciosa. The sequence continues at coordinate 154,334 of JAMWEH010000207.1, forward strand.
CTCAATTCCGTTTTCTCCCTAACCAAGGACTTATCTTGTGTCTTAAGCGTTTACTTTGGATTTCTTTAGTATAATCAGAAGAATGTTTTCCCGTGTGGAAAAATGGGAGACATAAAATAATTGTAAAATAACTGGAAAAAATAAATAAGCATACTTTCTTTTCATATAATTGGATATAGCACTAAAAAGAAGAAAGTCATTAAAGATTTGTGGAGACAATTCACTGATTTTCTTATCAACTAACAAAGTGATGCAAGAAGATGTAATTAAATATTTGTAACATAATTAACCCCTTGTTCCCCTAAGATTTTCTTACAGGAGTTCCAATAAAACTTCAAATGCTACCGACTATTCAATATACTAAACTTTCACTAGACTCGTGTACAAACTAAATGTACCAAAACGAGAAACTGAATAATTATGGCAATATTCCAAATAAATCTCTAAGTCAACAAACTATTTAACTATTTTTTGGCTTTATGTTGTCACAGGAGAAATGGTCTATAGTTTTTGCATTTTACCAAAATTTGGTGTATAGTAATATGATATTATTGTACTCATCATTGTTTTTCTATATACCAATTTTGTACTAGAACAATATTATATATAAGTGTACATTAAATACTGTTTAAAAATACTCAACCACACAACAACATAACTTTACTTGCCAAAATCCCGTCACAAATAGATATGTGATGACTAGTTTTTATTATACAAATTTATTTGGTAGGGACAATGACTATGGACACGTGGAGAGAAATTGATTTACGAAAACAACATGAGGTTTCGTCAATTATACTATAAATTTAAGAAAATAATAAATACTGTAGAAGTCTTCTATGTCAAGTCACCAATAGGTTTAGTTCACCAGTGACCTTAGGTATATTCATAATCTAACTACTCACCCAAGTGATTCTTTGACAACAAAAAAAAAAAAAAAAAAAAAAATGAAGGCAACCCATGCAGACTTTTCCGATGGTCTCATTAATTATGAGAGCTGTGGTACATCTGCATAAACCTAATCAACAACATAATTTTGTGCTAGGATTAGCCTTAGAATTGACAATTATTGAAAACCAATAAAGATAACGTCAAATCCCTATTACAATAAAAATACAATATAATGGTTGTCAAAGTAATTATTGGAAAAAAAACCAAGAAAAAAAATACTATCACGTAAAGATTCTTAATAAATGTATTGAAATTTGACATTAAAAAACAAATAAGCGAAGAATCTCTACAATTAAATCATAAGCCTATTGTATAGTTTATTATTGGGAAATCTACCCTGGGATTTTCAATTATTTCCATTATATTGTGGCTGTCAAATTCTAAAGTAAACTAAATTTAATATATATATATATATATATATATATATTGAGTATTATTAAATTGCTGCACCTTTCCTCCTTGTCTTGACTTCTCTTCGGACCTATTATGCCCTAAGGCTTTCTTAATTTCCATATTTATATAAAAATGTAAGCTGCTGATGAACTAGTTGCAAAAGATAATGTTCCAACCGAGCTATGTACTGTATATAAGTGTTATGAACCAAAAGGCAGCTGAGGATAAGGATGGAAGGAAACAGTTACAGGTAGTTAGTTGGAGTTAGTTAATTAGTTGGATCAGTTAGTTAGTTACTGAGCAGTTGCTTGTTGTGGTCAGTAGCTAGCTATCATTGTATAAATAAGGGAAAAGAAGAATCAAAGGGGATTATGAAAGTTGTATCAAATCTGTCAATTCTCTCTTGCTTATCAATAAAACATTCTTCCCTCTTTCTGTCTCTTTCTTTCTCTCGTCTCTACTATTCTTCTAGTTAATCAATAATCATAACAATTGGTATCAGAGCTTGTGATCCTTGGATTACAAGATCTTATCTCACAGAAAAATTCATCATGGCCAAAGGCACCCGTTTGAAAGGATTGGAAGAGCAACTCAAGAAACAAGAAGCCAAAATTCATGGCATCTTGGAATCCCAGGCTACTGATAGAAGAATCATGGAAGATAGGTTAAACGCGAGTCATGCTGAATTGAAAGCTTCCATTGAGGTCAACAATGCAAAACTAAAGAACCTCATGACAGCAATGACAACGCAGTTCAACAATTTGATAAAAAACCCCAATGGTGAAAAAGGAATACTGGGGAACCCCCAAGGGTCTGTTGAAAGAACTCCTTCTAACAGAGGTGTCCAATCACACAACTCTAGAGGAATGGAGATGGGAATTCAGTCAACCAAAAGGAGCAGTTTCCCAATTGGAGTACCCAAATTGGATTTTCCCCATTTTCAAGGAATCCAACCGAGAGAGTGGATCAGAAAATGCGAGAAATTTTTCCAATTATACCAGGTTCCTATAGGGCAACAAATGGATTTAGCTGAATTGCATTTGGAAGGCAAAGCAGATTTGTGGTACCAAAGTTTCAAAAGAGACAAGGGAACGGTGATTTGGCCGGAATTCTACTTTGAGCTGTGTAGGCAATTTGGAGAACTGGGTGAAGGAGATGCAGTGAAGGAATTCAATAAGCTACAACAGAATTCCTCTGTTCTAGCTTATCAAGAGAAATTTGAGGAGTTAAGGGCTGCTGTAATGATCAAACTACCCACCCTGTCAGAATCATATTATGTCTCTTGTTTTCTAAGTGGATTACAAGATGAACTTAAGCTGGCTTTCAAACTGCATAAACCTTCGAACCTCCAAGAAGCTTTTGAGATAGCAAGGTGGCAGGAATACCAATGGGAATTGATTAACAAAAAGAATAAGGGCGTTTTCAAAGGGACTTCTATAGGTACTCACAGCCATTTGGGACCAAAATCTAATACTAGTGGAGGAGGAGAGGCAAGTGGAAAAAAGAATGAAGAGAGTCCTGAGAAAAGAGTAGCCAAAAGAAATAACTCTGTATTCAAGAAGATCTCCCCAGCTGAATTCCAGTACATAAAAGACCATAAATTGTGCTTTAAGTGCGGAGACAAATTTGGTCCTGGCTATAGTTGTAAGTTTCAAGAAGTACACATGCTCTTGGTAGAGGAACTAAGAGGAAGGGAAAGAAACTGTGAAGGGGAGAAAGAGGAAGAGATCATCGAGTACAATGGAGTTAACAAGGATAAAGAAGTGGTAATTTCTATGCACTCGATATCGGGTCATCTTATCGGGTCACCTTACTTCCAGCACCATTAAGCTGACAGGAAGGTATGAATCACATCATATATCCATCCTGATGGATGGGGATAGCACTCACTCATTTATTAGGCCTCGAATTGCTAAACTCATTCCAGAAAGGATCAAGAATCAGCAGCCATTCAAGGTCAAGATTGCAGATGGTAAGGAGATGGTATGTAAACAATGGATTCCAAAAATGAGGTGGTCAATGCAAGGGTGTAGTTTTGTGCATGATGTACATGATGTACATGTATTAGACCTGAAGCCTTATGATATGGTTGTTGGAGTAGATTGGATGAGACAGTATAGCCCCATGACATTTGACTTCAAAGAACTGAAGATAACATTCAATAAGGAGGGCAAGGAGGTGACATTGCAAGGAGAATCTGATCAATTGCAACTGAAGTGGAAAAACAAGAAGTTTATTCAGGAACTACAGTCAAAGGAGCCCAACACTTCACCTCATTCTTTCTTGATCAGAACATCTCAAGCACAAGTAACTTCTATTCCAGAAACTATACCTCAATTGTTGGCCAAATATTCAGATGTTTTTTATGAGCCTAAACAATTACCTCCACCAAGACTAGCTGACCATCGTATTGTGTTAAAACCTGAACCAAGATCTTTCAAAATAACACCCTATAGACACCCTCATCAACAAAAATTTGAAATAGAAAGGCAAATTAAGGAAATGTTGACCAGTGGAATTATAAGACTTAGTCATAGTCCCTATGCTTCCCCAGCTATTTTAGTCAAGAAAAAAGATGGGAGCTGGAGGTTATATATAGATTACAGGCAACTTAATAACCTCACTGTCAAAGATAAATTCCCAATTCCCCTCATTGATGATCTCTTAGATGAATTACATGGTGCCAAAATTTTTTCAAAAATAGACCTTAGAGCTAGTTACCATCAGATAAGAATGAACCCTAATGACATTCCAAAAACTGCCTTTAGGACTCATTTAGGCTTGTACGAATTCATGGTGATGCCCTTTGGGCTCACCAATGCACCTGCATCCTTTCAAGCTCTAATGAATTCCATTTTTGAGCCTTACATTAGAAGGTCTGTTCTTGTCTTTTTTGATGATATCCTAGTATACAGTAGTGAGGTGGTAATCTATTGTCTCAAAAAAGTCCTATGTCTCTTCTATCTCGTTCTTATATAGCTATCACATAGATTGATTGCATGTATATATCAAAATAACCTGTAAAGTTTATAAATCTGTTAAAAATATTATAAATTAATAGTCGTGACAGCCAATGGGACAAAGGAAAAGGACAACAGCCTTTTAGGATAGAGGACAGAAAATGCATCATATGTGCTACACTATAAAAATTGTCTTACTACTAGTTTGCTATCATTGTGTACAGAAATTGATTTGAGGAAGGGATAAGTTTACATACTTTCCTTGAAGTTTGTCATAATTGCACTCACTTCTTCTCAAGTATTGAAAATTATTTACACCCCTGTGTTTATATTTATTATAACAAAACAAGTCCATTTTGATAAAGTAACCCAAAAACACCAATCCAACATTTCAAAATATCCTTAATTGCTTTTAAATTGGTCATCTCTTTCTTGTTAATATATTTGTTTGCAAAATTTTGATTGATCATATAAATTCATTTAGATTAGTTTGATAACTCAGTTATGGAAAAGTAGTATTTGGAGGACATTGAAAATTTGAAGTAAGAATATAAGTCCTTTTGACATTTTTATGACTAATTAATCAACTTTTTATGTTTAAGGATATTTTAAGGTATTTGATTGGTGTTTTGGGCTATATTATCAAAATGGATTTGTTTTTTATAAAAAATATATACACAAGAGGTGTATGTATAATTTTCAAAACCTAAGGGGAGGTAAGTGTAACTGTAGCAAACATCGAATTATTCCCTTTAGGAAACAACAAAAAGTTTCCAACTAAAGCCAAACATGTGGAAAAGTCAAAACAATTCGAGGTCTCAACGATGTCACACTAGCTGGCTCTAATTGAGAGGACAAAACTTATTTTAGCTAATTGAGAGGAGTGAACTTACACGTACGTGTTACACAAAAATTAATATTTTAACAATGGGGCAGTTTTGTTTTTTGTGGCCATAAAATTGAACGAAAAATGATGCGTTAACTGTGGCTCAGTTTGGATAGATTATTGGGAGTATTTTTTGAAAATTATTTTAAAAAATTATTCAGAGTGTATTTTTCGTTAACTTTTGTTGAAATTGAGGGAAGTGTTTGAATTTTGAATTTTTTTTGAAAAACTTATTTGAAATGTACAAAATTTCCTAACAACTTGTTTCACTTTTTAGATAATTATTCACAAAACATAACATTTTTTCAACAAATTTTGTTCAGAAAAACAAAAAATTTGCAATGAACATTTTGAGTTCCATTTATAATTTATAGTTGGCTATTTCAATTCGCTTACTTCTCGAAATCCAGCTATAATCCAGCTATAACGAGCTACAATATGTTAGAGGAAACATATCATAATTTTGGATGATAGACCAAAGGATATTAAAAGGGGATGCAAAATGCTTTTTTCTCTCCAAAAAAAAAAAAAAGTGAAAGAGAAAATTGGAACTCTTTTCCTCATTTCTCGGTGTCTGTCAAAGCAAGTCAGTGCATCCATGGGCCTGAACAACTAGCTCTGGGTTTCGAAGAACAAGTCTGTAATGATCCGAATTGATTTAGGAACACATGAAAATAAATGAGCAAGAATTGATCAGAAATTATGAAGAAGAAAAGAGGAAATGAGAGAAGAGTTGAGGAGCGATAGAGATAGAGAGAGAAATAGAGACAGAGTATTATTAAGAGAGAAAATGAAATCTGATTACATCCATAAAATTGCTCTCCCTCTCACTCTTTGCTGTCTATATACTAATGATCATGTCGTTATACTGCCTTACTAATTGATAACTGCTCAACTGCTCATTCTCTCTAACTGCTTAACTAACTAACTGTCTAGAGGGTCTTACGTCCACCTGTACTTCACTCCTGTTGGTATTTCCTCCTGCTGATCCTATTACAATACTCCCCCCCTGCAATAATCCTAGTCTCTAGGATTAAATTCAGGAAACTGTGCTTGAATGGTCTTCCATTCTTCCCATGTTGCGTCTTCGGGAGCCAGGTTCTTCCATTGGATCAGCACCTGACTTACTTTCCCTGTCTCCTTGTCCACCTCTCTTCTTCCTAGTATAGCCACTGGGGCCACTTCCATATCTCCTTCATCGTTTATCTCAGGTAAGCTCAAGCTACTGTGAGCTCCTTTAGTAGATTTCTTGAGCTGTGAGACGTGGAAAACTGGATGAATCGTTGACCTCGACTGGTAAATCCAATTTGTAAGCTGCTGGACCAATCTTTTCTATCACTGTGAAAGGTCCGTAATACTTGGAAGCCAATTTAAGGGACTTTCTAATTGCGACAGAGGTCTGCCTGTATGGCTGCAACTTGAGAAATGCTTGTTCTCCTATCTCAAAGCTTCTCTCACTTCTATTTTTATCAGCCATCTGCTTCATCCGATTTTGTGCTTTTTCCAAGTTATCCTTTAGTAGCACATTCCAGCTACTTCTTTCTCCCACCCA
>JAMWEH010001948.1:0-23178 GCA_024721245.1 Mitragyna speciosa
GCTACTCGATTCGGTAACACCCCTAATTGAGACTGTTGGAACATATTCAATGGGGCTATAAGGGGTTTAATTGAGTCAAAACTCATTTGAGGACTAGAGGAGGTTCAAGTCTACCTACTGTTATTTTCACAAAGAAATAAATGTTGGTTAGACCTATGTGCCACCAGGATCCTTCTTACATCAGAAGCTTCCTTTGATATGTACCTTTGAACCCTATTACGTATAGTTTAGCATTTCCTCCTTACTCTATTTTCTTCTCTATGTTGGGTGTAGATTGTGGCATACATTAGTTTATGCTTGTCTCCTGATATATGAGATGATTCTCTTTGAATCAGTAAAGTAATGGGCTTGTTTTAGTTGATCACACCTTGCTTTTTACTTTAGTTTTCTTTTCTTTGCAATCTGTTCTATCAAAAATTTTCTTTTTCCAGAATTTTTTTTTTGTAGGAATTTTTTTTATAAAGTTTTTTTTTTGGAAGATGATTTCTAATCATGTTTTAGTTTCCTGGGGAACAACTCTCCTTCACTTAAACATGGTAGGAAATTAGCCATGACACTTGTCAATAAATTAACAAAGTGAATTAATGATTTAAGAGATTGAAAGCAGACATGGTTCTCAAGACACCATTTGAAGAATCCTTTCAAGTTTACCATTGCCTGATTTTGATTAGATATTTTTTGACAATATTTTATCGGTTTTGATGAGTAGATAATTACAAATGTTATAGCACTTGATTTTATGACCATCAATGAACTTTCCCATGGAAGATATGGATAAAGTATATGCTATTCTTTTTGTTTTCAGCAGTTATTCTGGCTGTAGGAGTTTTTGTTCCAGAATTTAAAAACTGTGCTAATGAAAGTTAACATTATACCATGGATTTTTGCAAAAATTGTAAACTTGTGGAAGGTTTGGTTGATTGTTCATGATGGGAAGCAACTTTAGGGTATTTGTAGAATGCTTATCGAGTTGAGCCGGCTAGATCGTTGCTGCTAGAACTTTAGAGGCCAAGTATTGAGCATATACAGACTGCTTAGGATAAAATCTGGCATATGATTTGCATTTCACCGCCTACATTTTTAAATTACAAGAGAAGCTACAATAATTTTGTTAAACTTCTGATGAAGTTGCTTGGGATTGTGGATTAAAATTTCAGAACGTTTATTATGATTTTTGTGATTTTGCCAACAAATTCTCTTTGAAGTAGGGCACTAGCATACCTCAAATGCATGTCCAAACTCCTTTCTGGTAGCTTTACATATTCACTACAGTAAATTGTGATATGTACAATAAATAGAAAAGCTGATATATCGTTTTTCATCCCATTGGATGCTTTTACCTTTCGGAGTTCGCAGTATACTCCTGCAATTGATATATGGAGTATAGGCTGCATTTTCGCTGAGGTTTTGACAGGGAAACCACTGTTCCCTGGGAAAAATGTTGTTCACCAGCTGGATTTGATGACAGATCTGCTTGGGACACCTTCTATGGATACCATTTCTCGAGTATGATTCTACTTTGTATTTTTAATTGTTGTCAGAACACATCTATGCATCCTCATGTGCTTCTTTGAACATTTAGTCGATGCATGCCTGAAAGTTTATGAATTCGTTGTGGGTTTGGCTCAGGTGCGAAATGATAAAGCTAGGAGATACCTTATAAGCATGAGAAAGAAACAGCCAGTGCCTTTCGTGCAGAAATTTCCAAATGTAGATCCTTTAGCACTACGACTATTAGAAAGGCTGCTTGCTTTTGATCCAAAGGACCGGCCTACTGCTGAACAGGTTTTTCGCGTCATTATATGCATTTATTGTATGTTTGTACATCCAGCCTTCTTTATTCCTTGAGATTGTCTTCTTTAACTTACATTTCCCCAATAAATTTCCTCCTTTGTCAGCAAAATTGTGGTACAGATTAGACTTTGCTTTCTGTAATGGTTTGTCCATCAATTCTGTGAAAGTTTTTGTACCTCATTGATGCTGATTTGTTAATATGAGATAAAAACTTATAAAAGATCCTAACCATTTTCATGTTGTGAATAGGCATTAGTCTGATCTCTTTTCAAGGGTCTTGCGAAGTTGAAAGAGAACCATGTTGTCAGCCTATTTCGAAGTTGGAGTTCGAATTTGAGAGGCGAAGGGTTACAAAGGAGGACGTACGTGAATTAATATCCGCGAAATACTAGAGTACCATCCTCAGCTGTTGCAAGATTACATGATGGAATAGAAAGGACTAATTTTCTCTATCCTAGGTCATAACAGTTTCTCTGCAACTTCTCTTATTAGTGTGCATTGCATCCCTATCAACTTGTCTACTTTGTTGTCACTGATCTTTGTTTTGTTTGCTCTCTGCAGTGCGGTCGATCAATTAGAAAGCAGTTTGCACATCTAGAAGAAAATGATGGTAAAAATGGTCCAGTGATACCCTTCGAAAGAAAGCATGTCTCTCTTCCTAGGTAACTTTGGATCTTTTGTATATTTGCTTCTTCTCCTTGTTATTCTTGATGTGTTTCGCTAGCTTAACTTGTAATCTGATGTTCTTGGCCTATGGGACTGGGATGGTTTTCAACCATATTCTCCAAGTCACCCTTTCAATTTGGCTTAGAGAAAATGTTGATGTAGTGTTTGTTGGGCATCATCTCCTGGTCAGCATTAGAATGATGAGTTTTGATTGGTAAAAACCTGTTTAAGAGTATAGAGTAGTTTCCTCCTTGGAAACCGCTGGAGGAAATTTGTTCTTGGTGAATGGTTAAAATGTGTAAATTTTAATCCTGAATTTCCAATGCATCGAATTTATTCCCCCCCCCGCCCCCCCCCCCCCCCCCCCCCCTCCCCCCCACCCCCCCCCCCCCCCCACCAAATCCCACACAAAAAAACCCAAAAAGAAAAAGAAAAAAAAAAAACCCAGCCACCATATAACAGTTTGCTGACATATTAGCGATGGTCTAATAGTTGGATTTTGTATTGAAGTGAACATAAACCAAGAGTTTGACTTTGCATCTCAGTCTGTCTGATAAAGATGAAACACAAAAGAATATCATTTGCTAGGCATTTTTATTGGGAAAGGATAGTTTTTTTTTATTAAGTTCTTAAAAAGCTTAACGAAATGTGAAATACAATCCTTGGGAAAATGTTTGATTTGCTATTGTAACTGCTGCAAGCGACACTCATGGTTTGATACTCTCAAAAGTTTCGCTCCTTTTGTGAAATTGTTTATAGCTGTGCTTTCTTGTTTGGGTCATTATTACAATGAGAAAAGCTTTATCAGCTTCTGGTTTTTCAGATCTGGTGACCTTGGGCCATATCACTCGGCTGTGCACAGTGCTGGTGATGATGTATTATACATTTTTTCTTTAATTAATTGCAGGTCGACAATTGTACATTCAAATGCAGTCCCTCCAAAAGAACAGTCAAGAGTTTCTATCTTAAAAGATAGGCAGAATGGGGAAGAGCCATGCTGTAGAAATCCCAGAGACTCTGATGGGCTTCCTGGTGGTTTACCCAGAACCCTGCAGGCACAGCAGAGGATCCCTCAAGGTGAATTTTTTCATGTCTATCTTCTTGGTTTTTTGTTGATTTTTCATCATCTATTAGCTAATTATGGTTAATGGGAGCTTATTGTTGTCCATCGACAGCTAGTGTAACTCCCACCAATAAAAGAAATCTATTTCTGGTCCGATACTTGTTTGTTGACTAAACAATAGAATTTCTGATGTCCAGCCAAACCAGGAAAGGTGGTGGGGCCTGTTTTACAGTATGAGAGTGGAAACGTCAATAAAGAAGCTTATGATCCTAGAATAGTTGTCAGAAACCCTGTCCTTCAATCGCAACCTCAGGTCATCCCTTCAGCTTATGGTTACCATGGTAATGGCACACTCAAACAGGAAAAATCTGTAACGGAGAATGAGAGGAACTCGTCTTCACAAGCAAGACAAATGCCTCAATGTGGCATGGCTGCAAAAGTAGCCCTGATATATCCATCAATATTGATGGCAACCCGTTTTACATGACATGTGCTGCAGGGACAAATGTAGACCAAGTTGATGACAGGATCACAATCGACACAAACATGTTGCAGGCAAAAGCTCAATTTAGAGGAATTGGAGTTGCGGCAGCTGCAAGTGCCGCAGCAAGTAGGAAAGTAGGAACTGTTCAGTATGGCATGTCTAGGATATATTAGTGAAATGCTTCGACATGGGATGGTGAGTTGGTAATAGTGATGTATACCGGGGAAGTTGGTCCTTTTTGGGAGGATTGCTATGGAGTATTCAGAACAGGTGGCGCGGTGTGTACATATTGCGAATTTCGTGTTTGTCCTCTTAAAATATCCAACTTCCTTTGCTGTCAGTATCACTAATGTGTTTTTTGCCTGATATAAATGTATATTAGTGGAACAATAAAACAAATCTTCAGTGTCAGGTCTCTCTCTCTCTCTCTCTCTCTCTCTCTAAAGTGACAGTCTGGTGTATGGCGGTATGGTAGCATGTTTTCAGTTGTTCAGTCTTGGGGGCCTGGATTGAGAAATTGGTCCTCAGTTTCTTGTTATTCAAATAGTTTGTGGGCGCACAGGGGGTGGGGAAGTACGGATACGTCTCAACAGTCTGGGCGGAGGATGTACTATGTATTATTGAGACATCAATCTGAATTAGTCGGATGCAATTTTGCAAGTTGCATTGGTTGGGTGAGAGTAGGTGCAAGTTGCAATTTTGAAGTGGATGCTAGGGGATTTCACACGGATGGGAAGTGTGAGCAGGGGTATATTGCATTTGTTGTGTTTTTCGCATCAATAGTTCAGATGTAGATGACAACTGCTCCTGTAGTGTCTAGGAGTACTACCTGTTCTGAAGTAGATCTATGAAAAATTACCCTTTAACTAAACCCATTTTATAGTCAAATTCTGAGGTTCGTTTTTTGCGATGATGGAGAAACATGGGTTAGATTTTCACCTTCTGTGGGCCCCTTAATCTTCTATCCTCGCTTGAAAGAAAGACAAACGAATGAAAAAAATGATAGAATTAACTCGAAGGAGCATTGTTTCGTTTTAATGACATAAGCACTGGGCTGATGTCAAAAGAAGGTAATGTGTCCAGGTTTTAAGGCCACCATGAATTGTTCTACCCACTGTAGCAATGTAAACGTACAAAATACAGAAAAACAAACAGGAAGGAGTTTTTTATTCTTTTAGGTAACTTGAAGAGGTTAACAAACCGTAAAGAAATAGCCACAACATTTGCACGTGTGGTTGTTCGACAGATTCCCTAGACTTTCAAAAGGTGAATACTTGACGATCTTCCATTTGTATGTGTAGTATGTGTTCTTTCTCTTTTGTAGCAAGAATTTCAACAAAGTTATCCAAATATCAGTAATCCATCTTCTAAGAGAGTGGATATAGTAATCTAAATGATTTCGTGCATGTGCTTTCCTCCTTGTTTCTGGTTGCTTGGAGTATATATTTCTCGAGCCACCGTAGTAGTTGACACGGCATGAAAAGTAAAAAGTAACGCACTACAGAGGACTGAATGAACAAAAATGGTGCCATTCCATTTAGCATAGCAACTTCTCAATTCTTTGGCATTTTTAAAGCTGAAACTTTCTAATATTATTTGGTCAGACTCACGAAGAAGTACAAAATTGAAGAAGAAACTGGCGAAAAAACATGGATTCCTAGAGGATAACTACAAGAGTTTGCAAATAAACAAATTGTCGAATTTTTTTTTCCTTCTTGTTATATTGTTTGGGGAGCCAAAAGCGGTCATATCTGCCAACCAAGCCAAGAGCCATCCATGCAAACAATATCTGACTAACCAGCCACTAAACATTTGTCCCCATGCCCGTATGTATCTTCTTGTCGTTGTATTTATGTACTATTGCACATAATTTTATAACAATAAGGATGCATCTATTTTTCTCCCTTTCTTCTTGTCAAATCATAATTCAATACAATTCAATACATCGCCATACAAATTACATACAGGCTGCAGCTTTCCACTCCCATAGCGCATTGCATCCCTGCTTTGTCCCGGAAATGCCCCACATTGTTGATTTTTTTGCAGACTTTTGAGTATTCGGGGATATGCATGCATCCCTTCTGATTATTACCACGACCAGAGGATACATGCATGCATCTTATCAAATCGAACATGTGGACTTCTGCTATAGGTCAATGGTGTGGTACATTTTCTAAAATTAGCTTGACAAGCATTAGGAGAGGAATATCTGTTGATTAATCATTCATTCACATATGTTTTATTGAAGAGAATAATTCGAGTTCAGCTTAGTTGATAGGACAATCAATTGAGCACTATGTGACATTCGGTTTTGACTTTCTCAAGTCTCAACCATCTTAAAACCCCTTGTCCCTTCTCCTACACTAATCTCAGTCCAAGTGACAAACCATGTGGAATGGAATCAAATAAGATTTACTGACAAAAAACTGTAAATTACTACAAGTACCGTACTAATGAGGCCTGTGTTTTAATGTGCCTTATAACCAGACTTCGAAAAGTAAAACCATAGAGAGAAAAGGAAGGAGCCCTAGCGGGGAAGCTCGACTGGCACCACTTCAGGATAGTTACTCTGGGTGTTCAGGTTCAAATCCCTATTGTTGCATCTCTTGGGCATCGGTGGAGCTTGCTTTGCCCGGGTACTGTAGAATAATTGGTTTAGGATCAGATACTACAGTGTTGACAAAAAAAAAAAAAAAGAAAGAAAAGGAAAAAAAAAATACATTGCTTGATTTCTAGTAGAATAATGTTTCAATAGAAAGTTAAGATTGAACCCTGATGACAGAAATAGGGAAAAAAATGATGAATAATTTGATAAAAAATCGACTTTAAATAATGAAGCATTTACCCTATAAACTGTGTTAGCAGTGACCTATCTTTTTATAAAGATATTTTGGTTGGGGGACTAAAAAAATTAAGATTTGGTTATGGTACAAAGTTGAGTCAGCTTTATACCATACAAAGGATTAATGATTGAATAATAATAAGAAGGGCGGACCGATATAAATTATTAATTTAATCTATAAATAATCAGACTATATGAGTTGTTAAAATTATATTTGTTCTTTAGAAATTTGTATTGTGTACAGTAAAAGTGTCCAAAAAACCTTATCTATTATTACGTACAGGTACCATTTTACTGTATCTTGCATTTGCAATGGAACAGAATTTGAGAATAGGGCCATAGGTTGATGGATGAAAAGACTAATCCTGTGCCTGGACGGCTAGCAAGAAGACTTGGTCAATGCCCTCAATTTAAGCCTTCCAATCAATCCACTGGAGAAATAATGACCGAATCAGCATGGTGGACGGGATTTCCTTAAATCAAGCTGATGATCCATATCTCCCCTTCAAACGTTTCTAACTCCAGATTACATAATACACTCTTGGGTTTTTTTTTTTTTTTTGTGGAATTAAATTAAGCCCTCAGGTTTTTCTTTTTCGTTTTTTATGAGGTACAAGTTTCGAAGTCACGTTATAGAAACTGTCCATAGTTATTACCATGTCCAAAAACTTTATTTACGAATATAATTTTGAATAAAATAAAAATACAATGGTTCAGTGATTCTTTGTTGTTCAAATTCTTAGTGAAAATGAAAAATCATGATTATCTTTCAAATCAATCTTTCGAGAGAAGTTGAGATGTACAAAGAAATAAGACATAATGTTGGTTAGAAAAACATGAGATATTCTCCAATATCAGCTTTAAATTAAGAGAATTAACGCCAATTATTTCAAGTAAGAAATTCAAAAAGGAATTGTCATCTAGTGTTGTAAATGACATTTCTTTTGGTCTTACAAATTCGAAAGCTTGTAGAAGAAAAAGATGTTTTCAATGCCATTGTGGCTTGGACGGTATCTATCATCAAGATATTGGCAGTGGATCCAAGAAAATTTGTACTTCCAATGTACAAGTAGCAAATTAATAAATCCTAGAAAGATGTAGTACTACTATCACTATAGATCTTATTTAATATTATTATTGTTACCACAAGTCTAAATCCAAAATATTATGTTGTGTGTGGCAGCAACACAAGATTTGGTAGCTCTGATCACATGGAGTCCCAAATGGCCTACACTCAAAAACCCACGAAAATCTCTCAGAGTTTTTTTTTTTTTTTTTTTCTACACCTCTCACAATCTCTTAACCCACATTACACAAAATTTTTTTACATAAATCTGATTTAGAGTTCAACATGAAAATTTTGTCGTTTATAAAAAATACACATAAATATTTTTATATAATTTTTTTATATTAATATACATCACTATTACATTAATAGTAATATAATTCTTTTTTAAATTACAAATTTCACGAGTAAAACCGTAAGTCGGTATCTCCCCACATTACACACAGTAAACACAATCCCAGTGACCTCAAAACAGCCGACTGCTGTTCCCTTCTTGGAAACACCACCTCCAATAACCACCAAGTGCCCACCACCAACAACCACCCACCCCAGACCAATGGGGTCCACAACCCCATATCAGAAAGAATTCAAGAAAGGGTGTTTGTGGGGCTCAAAGGTGGGATGTGGGGTCCAGATGGGAAAGTGAAACGTGGCCTCTACATACATGTCTGATCATAGAATATAGGAGAGCGAGATAGGACGGAGGGATAGGAGGACGAGGGGTGCACATGGGGTGTGGTAGGTTCAAGAAATTCATGTGATCACATGTGCTTTTTCCGTTTGTTTTTTGACTCGTGGGCCCTTGTTACACCTGCGGTCCTCTATCCAGTTTTCCCTCTACCCTCCACAGCCGATCCTGTTCCCCCCTTCTTCCCCACCTTCACCAAGGTGACTGACAACACTCCCCCATTGCTGTATTTAACATTTCAAAATCGTTCATGTGACTAGATTAATAAGAATGGTTATTTTTTACATTTGAATATGCTAAACATAATGATTATGGGTTCTATTGTAAAATTAATTACATTTGAAAGAACTTTATTTGAATTTCAAGTCCTTTATAAAGTTATAATATTGAAATGGGTGTGATCAGTCAAATTTGTCGCATAATTATAAATTTAATTACTTAAAACATGTTCAATAGTTTATCATTAACTCTTTTACACTCAAAGATTCCAGAGTGATTTTAAGCAAGCTTCAATAACTAGTTCAATGAGTCGAAGTTTGAAACTAGTTTACTATAAATTTGCTTGTTTTTAGATATTTGATAAGCCAAAAAAGAACTCAAACTAGGAGTAATTCCATTTTTCTGAAAAAAAAAATGATTGAATTTGCCTAAATTTGATTTAGAAAGCAAGGTCTGTCTTATATTCGTGTAGTGACATCCCACCAGAGAGCGTGATGCCATTACTTGTCCAAAACACCATAATCAGGGGTCTTAGGAAGCCAAATCCCAAAATTGGTAGGGCCAGCTTCGTTGGGAAAAGTATACAATACACCACGTGCATTGTCACGTGGTGTACTAGAACCAATAATTTATCGCCATGTGGCAATGGTGGGTCATATCTTGTATTATTTGGCGATGTGTGATTGGTTCTAGTGCACCACGTGACACGCCACGTGACGCGCGTGGTGCACGCAATACTCACTCGCTTCGTTGGCTTTGACATTTCCAGAACTCAAACAATAATTTAACACCACACCAAGCCTCAAAACCTCAACTTTCCACCACCTTCCTTCTTCCTTCATCCCACAACCTTCTTTTTCTTCCTCCATCTCCCCAATTTCCCATGACACTTTAGCCTTCTCTCTCATCCCAACAACCCCATCTCTCCTTCTTTGCCATCCATGGATAGTAGCAGTAGCAGTAGTAGTCCTGAAGAGCCAAGAAACTCAGCCACATTATCAAGAAAAGAAAGAAAAACCACCCTAACAAGCTCTGATGCTAATATGGACAATGCAGGTCAAGAATCTTTGGCTGTCATCCGCCGCGCGAAGCGCCAGGAGAGGCATAGTAGAAGAAGAAGAACATCATCAAAGAGAAGTAATGATGCTAAGAAGACACCATCAATCAAGGAGGACATGACAAGTAGTAATCCTACTGAAGAAGATGAGAAAGTGGAAGTGGAGAAAAAGATTTTGGCATTGCAGAAAATTGTGCCAGGTGGTGAATCATTAGGGGTTGATAAGCTATTTGAGGAAACTGCTGGTTATATAATGGAATTGCAATATCAAGTCAAAGCCTTGAAGTTTCTTGCTACCTTTGTTGAAGGTTCCAACAAGGAAAAGAGAAAATTTGGAGGCTGATTTTATGAAGTAATGTGATTTTCATTGTCTTTTTTTAATGTGGTGGGAAGAAATTTGTTAGAAAAATTCTTTTGATTTTTCTTTTTGTGTTTTGATGCCCTTTTTTAGTTGGGGTATGGTGGGGAATTAAAGGGGCTCTCTATCTTCTTTTATTTATTTTTCTTTCTCTAATTTTAAGTGTTCAACCTTTGGATACCTTAATTTCCTTGTAGAGGGATAGAGGGGAAAAAAGTTTTAGTATTCATGGTGATAGAGTAATAGTAGAAGTAACAGATTTGTAACTTTCCAGCCCTGATGTTGTAGTAGGAATTTTATTTTTATTGATATATGCTCAAATCTCAACTCCTGATTTCATGCTTATATTTGACTGTTAAATTCAAGGATTAACTTGCTGGTAAAGTATTAAGATGAGCAAGATGTCTATCAAAATTGAAAAGTTCTCCTCTTTTTGGAAGATTTTTAGACCAATCTTGATGAGGATTAGGAACGAATTATTTGTTAGTATTTGCAATTATAGAACCTTGATTAATTATCTCAAATTGATTTGGTTGAAAAGTTTGTAAGTTAAACCCTTGTTTTCATCTTATGAATTGTAGTTCTAAACGCTCGTATCATTCGAAAATTGAACCAAGTTTAGTGTAGATACTATAAATACTTACAATTTTACGTAGTAATTCTTTACCTGTCATGAGATTGAAAGCAATAACCAAATTTCAAAAGATAGAACGAAAATAATTTCAAATCTAGAGTTGATAATAAATAATGAAAAAGAGATGTGCTGATGACAGGTTTGTGGCAGAGAAATTGTATGGGAAATCATGGGAAAAGTATACAATACACCACGTGCATTGTCACGTGGTGTACTAAAACCAATCACATATCGCCATGTGGCAATGGTGGGTCATACCTTGTATTATTTGGCGATGTATGATTGGTTCTAGTGCACCACGTGGCACGCCACGTGGCGCGCGTGGTGCACGTAATACTCACTCGAAATCATGTTCAAATTGTTGAAAAAAAAAATGATGTGGTGACTTGGGAATGATGAATTCCTCTGGTGATGTAGTAATTGATTTCAGAAAAAAAGGACAAATAACCTGAAAATCTTAATTGTCATCGTGGTACCAATTGTACGGAAAGCATCCATGTGGCTAAGATAAAGAAATGATGCAATGCTTTTTAGACCATTTTCTATCAACTCTTTTGCTCAGTAAATTCATCAATATTCATTTAGAAAATTCTTACATATATTAGTTTATTGACTCACCTGCGAATCTTGTGGTTTAAAAAAGTATTATATAAACATGTATCACTATACTTATATAGATTTCTTTTAAATCACAAAAAAAAAAACATGTAAGACTTTGAACTCTATTCACCTAAGAACTTTCTCATTTCTTACATATAGTACGGGCCATCTTGAGAATGGGATTTCTTGAAATCATGGTAAGTCAGTTGTGTTTATTTTACCATGGAATGAATGGTTAAAATGAAATCTCCAACTCAAAAATATTTTGATTATCACTTTTCCTCCCTAGTAGTAAAAAAGAAAATTTATTGCAATCAAATTATTGACCACTTTATGAAATGCAAGCAGCTGTCTTCAAAGTGTATTTGATTGACCCTTTGCTATTCAACATTGGAAAAAAAGGTTCTACTTGTCACATTGGACATTATGATCTTTGGTAAACAAAGGCAGAAGAAAAGAAAGGTTGGTAGCAAGATCAGTAAGATGAGTAAACGATTAAACTACTTGGGGAAATCGGATTTGGGATTTTGGGACCCGCTGTTGTCTAATATCAACCTTTTAAGTTTATAAAGGTTAATAATGCTTGTCTTAATTATAAAGGAAAAAAATGAAAATAAAAAAATGAAAATGCCCCCCAAAATACTATTTAATAAACTGATTTTTAGCAATTGACCTTTAACATTGGGCTAAGACATCTGGCTAGAAGGGAAATCATCTTACTTCGAAATCCTGTAACAAAATAAATGGGAAAATTAAAAAAAAAATACATGGCCCCAAAAAAATCTCCAAATAATCACTATAGCATTGTAGATCGAAGGAGTTTATAACTTAGGAAAATTACATAATCTCAATACCATATGGTAACATAACAAAAAGTATATAAAAATATGTTTGCTCCATATTTTTCTGTCCCTCTAATGTTGCTAACTCAAATTTTCTATTGTGACGAGACTATAGAATCTTGAAAAATTAATGAAGTTCAGAATAAAGGCCCAATATCATACAGGTCTGTCCTTTTTGTTTTGACTTTAAGGGCCCAAACCAGGACGCTCTCACCGAAGCCCATTTTGTAGCCCAGTCAGTGAGGTCCACCCAATGAGGAACCGCCTCTTGCCGGATGACCATTCGTCGTGATCGCACAGGAATATTACCTGGTCCGCTAGCAGACTCCCGCTGCAGTCCCTCCACATCCGAAATTCCAAAACGGGGTCCCATACCTTTAATCACGTGGACGATGATCAGATCATCTCGAAATCAATCTTACACCGTCCGTTTCAATCATCAAAAAGTTGACGATCATCAATACTGCTCATCACGCAGACACCTAAACACCAAAAAGGCCTTTTTGCTTCTTTTTCTTGTGGATTGGCCAACACAGAAAAATCACTCTCTATCCTCCTAAGAAACCCTAATCTCCCAAAATTTTTTGTACTAATCTGACAAAGAAATAAACAAAATCTGTTCCAACAACCTCTACACACACTCCAGGTGAAATTCCTCCCCATTTTTGAATATTTTCTGTTCATTTTCCTTTTTTTTTAATTTTTTCTTGAAAACTCTGATCTTAATATTTGAAATTTTTATGTCATTTTGAATTATCAGAGTTTTAATTCTTGTTGCTGAGTAATTTTTATATTTGTTTCGCATTCTTAGTTATTTTGTTGAATCATTTTTGTTTGTTCATTGTATTTTGTAATGATTATTATTATTATTTGTTTGCTTAATTTTTGATAGGTAAAAGGATGGCAGAGGATGGGAAGATGATGAACGGAGAATTTTCGGATGATCGGACGATGGATATTGCCGGAGATGAAATCTCCAGTTACGAGTCGAAAGTAGCGGAACTATCAGAGATGATTGAGGTATTGGAGAGAGAAAAGCAGCAGGTGCTTAGTGAGAATAAGACTGTTAATGATAAGGTTGAGAAAATGATGGAATCAGTGGAGGATTTGAGCTCTGAGAATGAGGAATTGAAGGCGGAGGTTGAGAAATTGGGATCAGAGAATCGGGCTTTGCAGAATGTGGCTGCTAGGGCTGCTGAGCTGGAAGGCGAGGTTTCGCGGCTGCAGCATGATTTGATATCTGCTATGAGTGATTTGCAGGATGCTAACGGTGATATTGCTAAGTTGAGATCGAAGGTGGAAGGTTTGGAGAATGGAGAAATGGAGAAGTCGACTAAGATGGATGATGTTGTGAGTGAGAGGGATTTGTTGATTGTTAAAGTGGAGGGTTTGGAGGCGGAGGTTGGAGTGAAGGAGAAGGAGATTAGGGGTTTGGAGGGTAGGATTGAGGAGCTGAAATTGGCTGTGAGGGAGAAAGAGGAGTTGGAGAGGAAGGTGAGGGAATTGGAAGGGAAATTGGAGGAGAAAGAGAGGGTGATTAATGGGTTGGAAGCGAAACAGCAGGAGGTTGATGGTCTGGTGAATGTGAAGGAGGCTGTGGTGGAGGAGGAGGATGTTGGGAGTGTGGTTGAGGGGTCGGAGAAGAAGAATTGCGCAGCTCGACTTAAGGGGGAGTGGCCTATGGTGGCTGTTTCTTCTGTGAGTGCTGTTGCTGTGATGGGGGTGATGTGTTACCTTCATTACAAAAAAAGGTGAATTTGAGTAGACTGAAGATGGAAAAGGAAGTTGCAGGTTAGGATTTTGTTGCTGACCTTGAGTATGGAAATGATTCAATTTTGATAGTTTTGATTGTTATGTCATGGTTTCTCATGAAGCTTTCTAGTTCTAGTGGATACTTTCTTATAGAAGAAGTATTACTGTTGTTAAGCAGTATTGAAGGGATCTACCTCGTTTGGGAAACTATAGTTTATTGCATTATTGGCAGTAACCAATTTTTAGTTCCATTTTGGTCAATATTTGATGCTTATTGGGTTATTTCCTATCTAAAGTATATTAATGAGAATTTTATTAGAGTTTTATTTTTTATTCTTTTTTCTACTTTCACAGTACATACACATCTTTTTCCTTTTGGTAGTTTGTGAAATCCCCAGTCTACATTATTATCAGTTTGGGATGCCCCTAGAGTTGTTGACTTAAAATGCATTCTGCTCTATGTTTCTTTATTTTGAAGTATGTCCGAGAAGGAAACATGAATTTTGTTGGCTAGCTAAACTGGGTTCATTCCTTTTGGTAATATTATAATTGTTTATAGTCCTCAAGATGAGGTTTGGCTGATTTTTATAGCTTGGGATGTTTTGGAGTAATACTTCCTAGGATTTGGTCGTGGATTCAATAATAGAGGATCTCTATGTAATCAGAAAAGGTGAAAAAGTAAATGAACCATGGATGAGGTGGATTTGTTTTCTTTTCTGACTTTGATGAATGCCTATAAGTTGGTGGGCTGAGCATAAACCCAGATACTTTCTACTACCAGTGGATATGTTGGCTGTTAATTTTTTGAATCTTTTTTGAGATTTGAGTCCTGTTTGTTAAACGTCAAGCAGTGCCTTCAATTGGTTCTGATTTCTGAATCCCTCTGGAGATTTAAGTAATATGGTCTCCTACTTTTGTACAGCAGTGTGTACCATGGGTTATGAAATGCACCTCTAGTATAAACGGGAACCATTCTATTTTTCTTGCTTCCAACAATTACTACTGAAATATCAATTTTTTTTTAATGTCCAAATAGGTGCTTTTTCCATTTGTATTGCAATATGGATTCCGGAGCACTAGATTGGACCTTCGGTTGGTATTTGTCTATTTAAAGTGTTGGTAGATAGCAGAAAATGGAATGCTTGTAGTATATGTAGAAGTATAAGTAAGAAGCTAATACATTGATCACGTCCTTATACCTGTAACTTTGACATCCCTATTTGATGCAATAGATTCAATCATTTACTGCTTTTAATTTTTCCTTTTTTATGTCACAGATCTACAATGGGTTGACATACAATTGACTGAATGTGTATTGCCAAGCCCGTTTGAAATCTGAAGGGTTCCTTACTGTATCCTTGTCACATTTGCTGTTAGATTTGGATATTAGGAACAGGGTTGGGCATCATGTCTGCCTTTGGTAGTTGTGCTTGTGTTTTTCAGCTGATCTGACGACAAATTTGATCCGTTGCACATCAATCAAATGGGACTGAACTAAAGCCTCCTCCTTTGTATACTTGCATGCAAGTGCTACTAGGGTTGTCATACATGGACGATGAATGGTTAATGGAACTAGTTATTGGTTTCCTTGTCTTTTGAAATATGTATCTTAGTGCTCACCCTAGTCCAATTTGATAAGGAATTTGTTACTCTATTACAAATACAACGTTTTATGATCCATCACCCGGTCCAATTTTTGTGCTTAGTGAGATTCTTTCTCATCTGTTATGAAGGAGGCATCACTTGCTAATAGGACAACAGAGAGAAGGAAAAGGAAGCAAGTTCAGAAGCTAAGCGATGGTAGAATTGCACTCCAAATGCTTAGGAGCCAAGGTAACTAACTTAGTAAATCCACAAGATATTTAACCAAGAAAAAGAAAGGAATAAAATCCTCAAGATATGGTTAGGTCCTACGGATTGTCTTTTGGAGAGTAAAAAGAAAAAAAAAGAAGGGAGTTCAGAATCTAAATAAAGAAAGGATACGTATTCCAAATAAAGAAAGAATAAGTACTACTTTAATAAGTACTACTGGTCAGATGGTATCAAATTGTTACTATGCCACAGATGCAGAGTTCCAGTTATAGTTTGCTTTTCAGATTGAGAAATACAGTAAAATCAGCACAAGTTACAGACCCGCAATCAACATCTAGAGAAAACCTCACACTCAAGCTCAGTCACAGAATAAAGCATTTACATATTACTTCTAGCATAAAAAGAACCCAAAACAAGGCTATGGCAAATGGCATCCTTACTGGATAAACTTATTTTCCGTGTCAAAACAATGAAAACCTAGGCTCTCACACTGCACTCCGCAAAATCAATTAGCAAGACCAACAATGTTCCTGCACATCCCTGCACAGCAATCAAGCATATCAAATGATGGTGTAATGAAATGTGGCTTGCTCCCTGAATTGATGGATCAAATTACAGGACTGGAAAACGACTCATGTCATGAAAATACATCATAAAAAATTTCTGGTTTATGAATTCTAACTCTTCTTAGTGCACCATAGTTTTCTACATGCCCCAATTTAGTGATAGGAAACAATACCAGGCACTACCATCAAGAAATGAAATTGGAAGAACCACTAAAAGTTCGACTGATGCACAGAAAAACCAGCAGAAAGAGTTTTGATTACTACGAAATGTTTCAAATGTTGAGTGCACAGTAAAAGTATTAACAAAGAAGATGAAATAGATAGCTCTACATAGTCATTCACCTAAAATTACTGATTGGAACGCCTCAGAGCATCAAATAAGCCACAGCAGTTCATCCAAGAAGCTGGTGTGTGAGGAGTAGTAACAGCATCAGGTTGCTGTCAAATGTTAAACAAATAAAAAGTAGCCAGCGAATTAGACAATGCTGTTGAAAAAGGTAAACTCTATTTCTCTAGTTACACATAAAAACAGAACTAAATTCAACACCTGATTCTCAGTGCTGCTGGGATTTTCTGATATGTCACGATCCCCGCCACCATTAGGAGCATCAGGAGGAGGAAGAGGGATTGGTTCTGATGAATGAACAACACTTTCTTTGTTAACTGAATAATCAACCCCTGATGATTCCACAACATTCGTATCCGAAATTGGTATTTCAGCCTCCTCCGGTGTCTTAGATTCTGTCACCAGCTCTTTTACAGAAGCCTCTGGCTCAGAGACAGCAGTGAATTTCTCAACTTCTTTTTCCTCTATACTTACCTCAGAAGATCCTGATTTCTCCACAATGCTCTTTTCTTCGGTTTTAGTTTCTTCAACAGCAACAGTTTCCGCATCTTGCTTACTTACTGACTCAGGAGAATGCTCGATTACTTCTCGGAAATCAACCTCTTCCACAACTTTTTCTGAACCATTATCTACCTTGAACTTCTCTGAACCAGCTTCCATTTATCAGCAAAAACTAGGTAGCTTCTTTTCTTGATTTTTCTCTTCCCTTTCTGTTGATTATTCGACTAATTAGCTATGCAGAGGAGGCAAAAATGTCTTGAAAAATTTTAAGGGTGTGAAAATGGTATTCAAGAAACAAACCACGTAGAAAAGATCAGAAAAAATCAGAGGATGGGTGTTGATACCAGTGGATGACCATTAAGATGAAAGTTGTAGGCTCGTTGTGAAGTTGAATGGTAGTTAGAGCCTAGGGGCCGACTGCCAGCGGTGTCGCATATATTTTTGCCAGTTGAACTTCTAACCTTAATATGACTGGTAGTTTTAACTTGAAACTCTGAAGTTTGATGCCTTTGTCTTCCTTAGATTTTGGAAATTTCCAGGATTGCCTTCAATCATTAACTAGTTTGTAGGATTATGAATAAAAGATGGTAAACAGGAATTGAATGAAAATCTTTTCACTGTTTTTGTTGCCATAACTGAAGAAGTTAGGAGAAATATCAGCAATCCTTCCGGGTTTGAGCCACCTGAACGCCAGCTCTAAAGTGAATTTTATTTTTTCACACAACTGATTAGTACGACTACAAGTAATTCCTTTCGCTAGAAGGAAATATACTACTATTACTTAATAGCAATAATTGAAATGTGTGATGATTATCTTTTAGATCGACCAGCAATTACTTTTATTCCCTAATTTCTTTGAAAGGGACTAGCAATTACCTTCTTTTTTTGGATAAATGAAAGGGACTAGCAATTAGTTATAATTACAAAATACATGCACATAAAATCCTACCTAATATAGTGGCAGAATGCAGAAAGCTCCAATGTAACTCAACCACGTGTTTTAAAATTCCGCCTAATACGTCAAAAGAGTAAGACATAATAGGTGAATATATTTAACTATATTATGGGAATAATAACTCATAAATTTATAAACGTGTTTTCTTTTGATTAGAATCCTAAAAAATTAGCACTCTTTGGTCTCAAATTACTTGTCACATTTATGAGACAATAACAAATACTTTCTTTCAAACCCACCCAATTTGTTTTTATTCGTAATGTATGAGGATAATTGCTAAATATTTAGCTCTTAAGTAATTGTTTTTAATCTTTATTTTTAAACCCAAAAAAAGAAAGAATTATTGTCTACAGGTTCTTTTTTATTATCAACTTACACTATTATAAATGGAGAAGAGAAATGGTATTAGTGAAATTCGAACTTTTAACTTTTTTTTTTTAATCAACTTACACTATTATAATGAGACAAGAGAATGATATTGGTAGAATTTAAATCTTTAACTTCTGACCTAAAGTCGTAGAGTTCTAGTTGCTCGACCCTGTGTTCGTTCTCCAATCTAGAGTCTCAAATCTGCGGTTTTGGACTCACCAATGAAACCAGTCCAAAAATATTCAGACTTTTACATAATTCTAATTCGAGCACACCCGTTTCTTTGCCTGGATCGGATCCAGGTCAAGATAACTAACCCGGAACGATTTCGGATTCTTGGAAACCCCCTCCTTGTTTTACCCGGCCATTCCCCCAAACTTCTCAACGCTCAACCGCCATGGCCGCCATGGTTCCGAGGGAAAGAGTGGTAGCCGCCGTGAACGCTTTACAGAAGTGGAAAGAAGCCTAATCCGCCACCCAAAAGCCTAAACTACTCACTGAAGATGAATTCATCTACCTCAACTTAACCCTCAAGAAAATCCCGCCAAAACCTCGCACCAATCCTTTTCAAAATAACCCTCCCAAGACCCCTTTTTTGACCCCAATTCCGAGGTTTGCCTCATCATTGATGATAGGCCCAAGTCAAATCTCACCCCAGAAACTACTAAAAAGAAGATAAAATCCCAGAATCTACCTGTTTCCAAGGTCCTTAAACTCTCCAAACTCAGGTCAAACTATAATCCCTTTGAGGCAAAAAGGAAACTTTTTGATTCCTATGATGTTTTCTTGGTCGATAGAAGGGTTGTTCATTTGCTTCCTAAGGTTGTTGGGGAAGTCTTTTTTTCAAGAAAAAGAAATTGCCCTTAGCATTGGATTTGAGTCATAAGAATTGGAAAGAGCCAGTTGAGAGGGCTGTTGGATGTGGGTTGTTGTATATGAGGACAGGGACTTGTTGTGTGATGAAAGTTGGGAAGATTTCAATGTAGAATGACGAGATATTGTAGAATTTAATGGAAGGGATCAATGGGGTTGTTGAAGTTGTGCCTAATAAATGGGGTGGTGTGAGGAGTTTGCATTTGAAGTTTTCGAGTCATTGGCTTTGCCTGTTTATCAGGCATTGCCTGATTTCAAGTTGAGGATTGATGGGGTGAAGGAGAGTAAGGATGTGAGCGGTGGTGATGGTGCATGGTGAGGTTGTTCAGGTGGAGGAGGAGAGTATTGGAGGTGAGGGGATGATGAGGAAGAAGAAGAAGAAAGGGAGGATACAGGAGGTTCGGTATATGGATGTCGGTGTAGGTGTAGGAGGGGATGAATTGGAGGGTGAGGATGATAATGAGGAAAAATGGAAATGTTCGCGGAGGAGAATGTGGGTAGTGACGATGAAAGAGAGCAGGGCGATGAGGGCAAGAAGAGTGAGGATGATAAAAATGAGGATTTTGACAGTGATGATTCTGGGACTAAGAAGAGAAAGAAGGGAAAATCAGTGAAGGAATTCGAGAAGAAAGGAGGAAAGTTTGAAAAGGGTGCCAAAGGGTTTAGTGAAAAGAAAGAGAAGTTAAAAAGTAAGCTTGGTGCAAGGTTGAAGGAAGGATCAGTAGCTAAGAAAGCTTGAAAAGTAGTAGAGTCTGAGATCGAATCAGGAACTTTTTTTCTTGCTAGTTAGCAGTAGTAGCGAGCTCAAGCATTGCCAAGGACTTAATCTTGGGCTTCTTTGGACATTTGATGTGTAAGGAGATTTAAGTACTCCAGTAAATTTTGCTCTGTCTACAATTTTGATCTTTTAGATTTAGTGATTAGTAAGTTCTGCTGTTGTTGCAACCTATATGGTTTCCCATATTTATGGTGGAATGATACGGATTATTGAGTATTTCTTTTTGTGCAAGGTTAATTTACATCAGTTTTAATATCATTCAATACAAGAAAAAGTTTGCATGTCATTCTTGTGAGACTATGGTGGCTTGGCTGTTGATCTTTTATGAATTCATAGTATGTGGATACTGTAGTTGCCTACAAATTGGATCATATAAAGTCTTTCTTGTTGCATGCTAGTCTCAAGGTTTTTTCATTTTCTGCGTTGTATTAATTCCATATTATGTATGGTTTTTACCTAAAGTATTAACTTTCTGATGATGCCAGCTGATATTCTAAGCTTAAACTGTGGTGCATACGAGGACTGGAGATGAGTTTATGAAAATCTATGAAATGGTGCTAACACTCGTAATCTCTAGCTAGGTTTCATGGTTCGATCTCTGGTACTGTTTTTTTATTTTTTACCCTCCCTTCCGTCCTTTTCTTCTTCTTCTTTTGAACTTTGAATGAAACTTGACTCCCCACTGTCTCTGTATGTCACAGAAAGCAAAAGCTATTGTCCCGGGCTTTTTATATTTACCATTTTGTATTTGGCATTTGATGCATGCTATTTATCTATTAGTCCTGCAAAGAAACATGTTTTGTTTTTTAGAATGACCTATTGGATATTCAAACTTGTTTAGAAAATGGAAGAGCAATTTGCATAACTCTGTGTTCCGTGCTACCATGGTTAAAACTAAATTCAGAAAATCATTCCTCTGTTTTGATCAGTATTTGTTCAGCTTTTGAAGCTTTACCTTTCTGACTTGATGCTTTGCTTTGATCTTGGAATGATGCAAGTAGCAATCTCCTTTTCTGAGGTTGGAATTGTAATTCATGAAGTATTACTTCGTCCATTCTATGTGCACCTTTTCTTTTCTTTTTTCTTTATTTATGTAAGCATAGAAGGGTTCTCTTTGGGAATCTTTGTTTTGGTGTTTTCCTTGCAATGAGAGGTGATTGATTCGTCCTCTCATCCAGAATTTTTTACTAGGATTTCCCTTTATAAAGCTAGTATGGGGAATGGGTTTTTATTTGCTTAGACTACAAATTCAAGTATGTTTGCAGAAGTTAATAATAATTCTTATTATGAAAACATTTTGTTTATCTCCAATTCACAGTGGCCGGAGTGGCACAACCAGAACAAGGATGGTAAACTTTGACGGACCCATAAGTCAGAAGTACAAGTATGCTCTGCATTAAGTAAACTGGAACCTTGAAGGGAGTGAACTGTTTTTGTATCAATGGCTTTTAATATTTGGACCAAATAACATCTTTGACCTGATTTAAAGAGCCAATCAAGCATCAAGCAGCCTTTAGATGGCTTGTTTTCTGCTTTCAATTCAAGATACATAATAAGCCTTGCAGGTCTAGGCCTTTGCCCTTCCATTACCAACCTATGTAGAACTTCAAGACCTGAATGAAGCCACGCATTATACAATTGAGGTCTGATTATTCTGTTCATGTTGACACTTTGTCCCTTGCTGCAGTGGAACAGGCAGTACAACATCAATGTTACACACTTTTTATTGTTTGTATTGAGTGATTCTGGAAAAAGTGTTTTATCTCTAAATTTCTTTTTTTTCCCCTCTTCCCAAATGTACTTTCACTACAGTAAAAAACCAGTTATATTCAACATCAAATTTGATTCAACTTAACAGTTGCAGATTCTCATTGAGAAAATGCTCTGACAATTGATTAGATTTTTGTATCAACGTGCAGGGATCATCCAGATTATCTGATTGTATAGTCATGAGGAGCTTTTGAAACTTTTGTGATGAAAAAGAAGAGACCATCTTGATTCCTGAGGACTTGCTTTCCCTAAATCAGAATAAACAGAACTAAGAATCTTCACTTTGTCCTTTGATTTTTCAACCAATCAAAAGTTATAAAAATAAAAAAAAGAAAAGGAGAAACCATTGAAGTTTGCGCAGATTGTCCTGCGCCTGTCTCCAAGAATAGGGGGGAAAAAAGATTTCCTTCTTGGTTCCCTGGTGGCTAAGGAAGTATTTACGACCCAAGTAAAATGTGCACTTAAATCATAAATGACCCAAGTAAATGCTCTGATTCTGTTCCCAACCCCCCCCCCCCCCCCCCCAACCCAAAAAAAACAAAAAAACTGATTTCATCAATAAAAAATCACCAAATTTAGACTCCCCTCAGAAAAACAGGTGGTTTCAACAGCATAAAGTATCACTAAAAAACTTCAAAAAAATAAAGGCTATAAGTCTTGCTTAAAAATAAATACATCAATAAATGCTACATATTCTTTTTTTTTTTAAATCCAAAAATCTTTTGTGTTGTACAGTTGGTGAAATACCATTTTATGTGCTAGTAGAGTTTAAAAATTTGAATACATGGTTAAAAAAATGAAAAATGTATTTGTTTCATCAATCATAGCTATTAACAATCCACAGTTACAATTATTTGGGATCATTAATTAAACAACTTTTCACATGAACTGAGAATTGCCCAATCTATGTAAAGCAATGCACAGTAAGCAAAGCAAACAAAGCACCTTGGCTACAGAAAGTGTGACAACAATGTACTCTTTTTTTTTTTTTTGGGCGTCTTTGAGAATTTATGAACCGGGAGGCACAGAGCCCATCTGTTAACTTATTCCCTCTGTGCACATTGTCCCTTCCTTTTCCTTGCCCTGTTCACCTCGTGATTAGTGCACATTCAACAACAAAACAAATTTGAAACCCCTTCTTAA